>JAOSLS010000098.1:0-88085 GCA_026419805.1 Ceratocystis colombiana | reverse complement strand
TTTTTTTTTTTTTTTTTTTTTTCTTCATTTTCTTCTTCCCAGCACTGTGATAATACTGGGTGATCCCGTATGTGCGACAGCGATCTCGAGATATGTCTAATAATCATTCCCCATTATAGACGCATGATTGCCATAATCTATGCGTCTCCCCAAGGATAGTCGTCAAGTTAAGCCTCATAGAGCCAAGCAAAGGCCAAGCGATGCCAAGATACACGGCCAAGAAAAGCCAGATGGCGGCCCCAAGGGCCAAGACAAAAAGAAAGAGGGATCTTGGGCTTCCCGCAGCCTCTCCACTCAAACAATAGAGTCCTAAGATATCAAGACCGCCCACCCCCTATACTATAGTACGCTGCAGCACGTCTCCTTCCTCCAGTGTCCAAGACAAATAAACCAGCAATGGAGCATCACCCCATTACCCCGCCACCGTCGTTCTTACGTCTCTATAGCGTGCTATGCCGCAGCGCGATACCCTCTTATCAAGAGGCCAAGAGGCACAGGCCCGCTAGACACCAAAAGGGAAGCCCAAAAACAAATGGGTTACAGCATAGGCGATGGCTGCCACGGCGAATATGCCCGTAGCGCACACATCGTGTCGCCAAAGCCATGGCATCATGAGGCACCAAAGCATCATGCTGCTTAGCTAGGTCGCGGACGTCAAACAAAGGAACTTTTTTATACTTGGCTCAGCATCTGATAACAAAGGAAGACTCTGGAGATAACGTCGTTTTCTAACCCATGTCCTGGATGCGCTCTGCTTGCTATCTAGCACACCCCCACCCCTAACCCGCACCTCGTCTAAACCATGCATGTCACGTCACTTTTATGGCCATTGATGACCGACGCTCGCTCTCTGATGACGATCTCACATCAAGTTTAAACTTCCCACCCACCATGTCTGTCCATTCTCCTGCCTCTTTAGGAAGTCGCCTGGGATAACACCTCGAGAAACGCAGTCAGAGAGATATCGCAAGGGTGGAGGAGTGAGGGGTGAGGGGTGAGAGGAGAGGGCGAGAGGGATATGAGCACAGTCGAAAAGGAGGAAAGACGCGGGACACAGGACGAAATGACACAAAATAAAAAGAAATAAAATGGCACGAAATGAGGTAAAAAAAAAATAAACACAGCGGCAAAGTATCCAAGACCCCGGCCTGCTAGGTACTGGCTGTCTCTTGCTGTCTATCGCTCGGCTTGAGTGTCTTGATAAGCTGTGAGCAAGAGAGAGAGAGATAGTGTGTGGGCATTAATCCTTAGCCTAGGCTTGACACTCCAAAGCCAGTCTAGAAATGCCATCTTAACAAGGATTCCCGCCGGTTATCGTTACTACTTGCAATCAGACGCCGGATCCGCCTCTAATCGGACGCCCCAGGCCTAGTTTAGTGGCTTTAGCTAGCCGGCTCACAATGCCCAGCGCGCCCTTTTTTGATCAGTTTTTTTCCGTTAGTGTCAGGAAAGGCAACAGGAAGATTCAATAGGCAGATAATAGAGGGGGGGGGGGGAGGGGGCGGAAGGGCGGAGGACAGAGGACAGAGAACAGAGGACAGAGAACAGAGGACAGAGGACAGAGGACAGAGGACAGAGGACAGAGGACAGAGGACAGAGGACAGAGGACAGAGGACAGAGGACAGAGGGAAGAGGAACCCCTACTACATGGTTGGACTAACAAGTAGTACTCCAGCGTTTTGGCACTACGCTACATATTTCCATGTTCGTCTATCCACAGCTATAAGACCCCCCAGCACGCCTCTTGCATTCTCAGATACAGCTTCTCTTTCTCTCCCTTTCTGCAGCCACCGAACCTTTCACAGCACGCCGCGAGACAGCCCTGTTCCCGCCCTCCCCTCTTTCCGTGCTTGGCCGCTGGGCTTTTCCCCAAAGGACTGCTTTGTTTTTTTCTCTCGGAATCCAATCAGACTCTCGCTCGCAAAATGGGCTTCTCCTTGCGCAAACAACAGGCTGGTGAGCCTGCAGTCGAGGACGATGCCGTGGCAAGCACCTCCAGCCTCGATGCCCCCGACCGCCTTGCCCGAGTGCGCAAGATCTCCAAGTGGGATCCTTTCCTAGACGTTGAAACGCTCGACAAGGTCGACGAAACTCTCCAGTCTGGCGACGTTGAGAAGGAAACTGCCGTTGGGCACACCTTGTATGAGGACGACTCGCCCTATGCCGAAGTCAGGGCCGCGGTAAGTGATCTCTTTTCTGCGCTTCCTACGTTTTATGCTCTTCCTCGCCTTCTTCTTCTCCCCCTTCTACTTCCAAATTTTCCTTTCTCCCTTTCTTTCTTTCCTCCCTTCTTACGCCGCTTGGCTCATTGCTTGCGCTGAAACACTCTTGCCATTGGGCGGGCTCCTTGTGCTGTTGCGTCTGGCGCTTCTTTGAGTAAATGGCCACTTATAATTATTTGACCTGCCACCCATGCCGCATCATTCCTTCCTTCCCCCCAAGCAAGCAGCCCTCTGTTGTTTTCTCTCCCACGTTGCACTCCCTTGCTACTCCAATCCTTTGCTGTTATCAATCAAATCAGGGCCAAGACTAACCAACGCATCTTGGTTCTCGCCAACTAGGTCCCCAACACCGACGACCCTGATACCCCTTGCAGCACTATCCGTGCCTGGGTTATTGGCGGCCTTCTTTGCACCATCGTTGCCGCCTGCAACATCTTGCTGGGTCTGCGCCGCTCTCCCATCGTTATCTCAGCCACCGTTGTCCAGTTGATCTGCTACCCGTAAGCCGCCAACCGCCCGTTCCCGTCGTCTCTTCTAGTCTCCAGCGCTCCGCTAACACTTGCCGTCTTCCTCCCCTTGTCTCTGCTAGTATCGGTGTCGCTTGGGGGAAGTTTATGCCCAACTATGACTTCCACCTCTTTGGCGAGGTCATCCCTCTTAACCCTGGCGATTTTACCGTCAAGGAACATACCGTCATTACCATCATGACCGCCGCGGGGGCCACCTCCTCGTATGCCATTGATATCCTTTTGGCCCAGGAGATATTCTACAACCAGTACTTTGGCTGGGGCTTCCAGATCCTCCTCATTCTTTCCACGCAGGCCATGGGCTTTGGTCTTGCTGGTGTCCTCCGCCGTTTCCTGATCTGGCCTGCATCCATGGTCTGGCCTGCCACCCTGATTTTCACTACGGTGATGTTCTCGCTGCACGACCATGCGCCTTCTGACCCCTCCCTCACTAACGGCTGGACCATGGGCCGATACACCTTTTTCCTCGTCGTTGCCGCCTGCACTTTTGTGTATGAGTGGATTCCCCAGGTCTTTGCTCAGTTCCTCCAGATCTTCACCTTTGCCACCTGGATTGCCCCTAATAACGTTGTGGTCAACCAGCTTCTGGGCGGCCAGACTGGCCTTGGCCTAATCCCCATATCATTCGACTGGTCAATCATTTCTGGCTTCCTGCTCTCCCCTCTCCAGACCCCGGCTTTCGCCATCTGGAACGTCGCGTTTGGCATCTTCATGATGCTCCTGGGCTGTGTTGGCTTGGCCTATGCCGGCCCCGAGTACATGAAATATCTGCCCATCTCTGCCAACAGGAACTTTGACCACTTTGCCCAGCCTTACAACACATCGCGAATCTTAACATCCACCTTTGAGTTCAACGAGACGGCCTATCAGGAGTACTCTCCCCTTCTTCTAGGCCCGGCTTTCTCTTTGTCGTACGGCATGGGCTTCGCTGGCCTAGTCTCTACTATCGTCCACGTTGCGCTGTTTTACGGCCAGGACATTGTCGCCCGCACCCAAGACCTCAAGTACGAGCCCCCAGATGTCCACCTGAAGCTCATGCGCAAGTACAAAGAAGCGCCTGAGTGGTGGTTTATGAGCATCTTCGCTCTCTCATTTACTTTTGGAATGGTTGCGTCGCAGGCCTGGTCTACCCACTTGCCGTGGTGGGCATACATCGTTTGCATCCTCATTGCCGTCTTCTTTATCCTCCCCGTAGGTATTATCCAAGCCATAACCAACCAGCAGACCGGCCTGAATGTCATTACTGAAATGATCATCGGCTACATGCTGCCTGGCCGCCCTATTGCTATGATGCTGTTCAAGTCCTGGGGCTACATGACCTGCTACAACGGCCTCGCCTATGTTTCTGACATGAAGATTGGCCACTACATGAAAATCCCCCCTCGCACTATGTTTGCCGCCCAAGCCTTTGCTGTCATCTGGTTGTCCTTTGTCCAGATTGCCACATACAACTTCCTACGCGATAATGTGGACGGCATCTGTACCACTACGCAGGCGCAAGGACTCACTTGCCCTGGTTCTCGCACATTCTACAATGCCTCGGTCATTTGGGGTGTCATTGGCCCTAAGCGTATTTTCGGGGCTGGAGCTATTTACGGCTGGACCAACTGGATGTGGCTGGTGGGCGGTGTTCTCCCGGTTGCCCAGTATTTCCTAGCCCGTCGCTATCCCCGCAGCCACATCCGCTATGTCTTCTGGCCCGCCATCTTTGGTGCTGCAGGTATGATCCCCCCAGCCACTACATGGTACCTAGCTCAATGGTGCATTGTTGGCCTCATCTTTAACTCGTTTATCCGCAATCGCTGGAACGGCTGGTGGACTCGCTACAACTACGTACTTTCTGGCGCTCTGGACATTGGCACTGCAATCTGCATTGTCATTGTTGGCTTGGGTCTTGGTCTAGGAAATGCAAACTTCCCCGAGTGGTGGGGCAACACCGTCTTCAACAACAACCTGGACGCCAACGAAGCCGCCGTTACCAAGACTCTGCCCGATGATGGCTCTTTCATTGGCCCTTCTTCATGGTAGGCTAGCTTTGCGGGGGGCGCTTGAGAAGTGACATTGCAGCTTGAAGACTGCAGACGTCTCTAACAAATCTTATGATGATGGGACATGACTACATGACTGTACGTAGGTTGGAGGCGAGAAGAAGCCATTACCCATGTTTTTTGCTTGTATATAACTCTTAGCTCTTGGTGGTGGTGATTTGTTTCTTGTTTAATATTTAATTTTATCTGTTCTATTCAAACGTGTATACAAATGATGTGAGCATCAATTTTGAACAAGCACGCACGATAGTCATATTGCATTGTAATTACACATCCTTTTGCAATCATATCAAGCTTGCGATTTCACATTAACTCTGGCACTAGAGTCTCGGGAAGAGTCAAATTCGAGCATTGTAGCGTTTATATTGATCGGTTCGCTTTTATCTTAGTTCCATTGTTGATTGGCCAATATCCTTAGGTTTACGTTTATGCAAATCTTCGCTCGGTCTCGTGGCTTGTACATTAATTGAAGTAATGCCCTGGTTTATTGCAGTTGTAGAAAGACCTTCCTCTCCTTCGGGTGGCAGTGGGATAGGTACGTCTGTACTTGTTATGCTAAATAACGGGCGGCACTTCGTACTTTTCCAGGCTCGATTCGAAACGAACAGTCTCGAAGAAATCTAGCCAAGATGTGCGGGTAATCAAAACTAAAAGAAGTTCGGGGTACTTGTCAATCACAACTTGGCGCAGGTTCATGATCTTGGATCTATCGTCACATCCAATTCCCAAAAGCTCGCCCTCGTCAATCAGCTTAGAATATCGCACCAGCATTTGTGGCATGGTCTCAAGTGGCAAGAAGTCAAAACTTCTCAATTTTTCCAGGTATTTGATTTCAGCATATTTCATCCAAGCCATCGAAGATCTTTGCAAGATATCAATCGCTTCATCGAAGTCATCACATAACTGAATTTTCATTTGAAGCTCTTGCGAGACCGTTTCCCGCAGTAGTCTAAGCATGCGAGCATGAGTCGCCCGATCGAGATATTTGATGTCGCGAATTTCAAGGTCGATTTCAACGAGAGATGAATTGATTATTTGGAACCATACGGGCCAGCCGACTTTCCGCGATAGAATTGCATAATCTGGGACAAAGAAGGACCACCGGTTTTCAGTCAGTGTTGTTCCAGTTACTCTGCTTGCCCTGGCTCGGCTAGCTTCTTCTTCTTCTTGTTGTTCTTTCTTTTCGATTGCTTGGCAGTCTAGTTTCGTCTCGATCGCGAGTTTTAATTCGTTCAGCTCTTCCATGGCGTATTCCATCTGGGAGAGTCCACCAGAAGTGTTATCTGTGGTTATCTGTGCCATTGTGTTGGTTTCTGTATCCTCGTAACACTCTGACGACGAAGGGGTTGTAGGCAACGCTGAATCAGAATTAACTGGGGGAGAAGAGTCAGCTATCATGTCAAGTTGAAATGGCTTTGCTAGATGATGTTAATCTTAGTATGTAGCGTTCGTCAAAAAACACGGACTCAATTATTTATTGCAAAGGATGTTGGTAGATTCATTTTTTCCAATCTCATCTCTAAGGAGATTGCGAATTTCCATCTCATGAGTTAATGTCCTTTAGGGTTTCGTGGTTGGATACTAACTCTTCTATCTTCAGCGGGCACAGGGGGTCTGTGGCTTTTATAGGCACTAAGTGTGCAAAATGACACTCACTGGCTTAGCTTGTCCATGCAGGTATGTCAATGTTAACGACAACTGCCATGCTGGCAATAGAAAGGATCCAGGTGTTATATTAGATACTTGACGCACAATGATGCGTCTGTAAAGACCCAAGCAAAACAGGCCTGCGGGCTGCATCCTATCCAAGTCAGATGGGCTGCCTTGATCACGGTAGCAGCACCAAGGGCAAGCGGCATACAGGGAAGATAGGAAAACGTGATAGTTCTTGCTTCACACTTTAAACATTGATCTCATGGTCATGATAGTATAATAATATCAATAGAGCCTCTGTAGGCAAACTCACGGGCGCAATGTTTTGTTCGGCGGCTAATAACCAGGAAGCATCAGTCTTATATAGTGATAAATGCCCCCAGTTTACTTAGTTTACTTACAGCGTCATCCACTGCATGAGGTACGGCATTTGCTAGAAATAACGGTACTAATCGGGGAAGAGCGATAATTTTGACAAAGGATAATGGATGATTCGAACAACACACAGCGACTATTGTGAAGGTCTAATCATTGCGGTTTATACCGAAGCATAAAAAAGTAGTTGTAGATGGAAAGCGATGGGGAGTGGCCACTACAAATAATCTCTAGAATCATATATTTCTTGTGAGTTGCTCAGTGGGCCGGGTCGGCCAGGCCACTAGGCCAAATGGCTGACGGTAATGTTTCATATCAATACTATACCGTAGAGAAGTGTTTCTTGTGTCACGTTGGATTTAAAAAGATGCGACTTATCTCCTGTTATAGCTCCCTGGGCGAACACTCATACTCGGTTACTTCCATACACTATAGTTTCCATCGCGCTTAATCTTCATTGTATATCTTCTCTACATGCTTCATGTTTCTAGATAGAATTATGGCAACATACAGTTGCATCCCATCACCAGTAGCCAGTTGAGATCAAGACAATCGCGCATTCACCCGATCAACATGTCCTGACTAAAAAATGACATTGGTATACATTTGGATGTCCAAATTAGGCTACATCTAGCAGAGTACTTCATCTCTTCTCTGCTTACAGACTAGAGTCAAATCAAGCCACCACAATTTGAGGTAGTTAGTTGGTGCTTTTTTTTTCTTTTTTTTTTTTTTTTTTGCAAATACAGTGATATCTTTCTGTATTTGTAGTGGGCCCACCCGGACCCACCCCGGTACTGCGTAGAAAGCTCAAGCGTTATAACGCGACATCAGTAACCACTTTACGCGAAGCATCAGGCACCCAGGCTTCGTTTGCACATCCTTTCAGCTTATAGAATTAATTCCAGGGTCATATTACTACTTCTGCACTTTGCTCTTTCCTCTCGAGTTCAAGTACATCTAGCTGATGAGTAGGCGACCCTTTCTTCTCTCTCCACCAGTTTATTAGGAGCAACTGCCAAAAATTTCCCTTGCGCTTCCTGCTTCATTAGCCTCGGTGTCGCCTTTCCCTATCACATATCTCCAGCCCTCGTCAACGGCCCACCACCATACTCTCGTGAGTCAGGTCTTGAAATTTACACTTCATTTTATTTTTAACAATATTTCAAGCTAACAAATAACTATAGCTAGCTACACATGCCTTCACATAAAAGATCTTACCAACCCCACGATGATAGTCAAAACAGTGCCAACGCAGGCACCCTAGCATCAACATCGGAAAGCCCAAGCTCACCTTCACATCGCAAACGACCCCGAGTCCACGAATCAGAACGCCCAACATCGCAACCAGACAGCTCTCGAAATGAAGACAACGCCCCTGATGATAATCTGACAGGCGAGCATGGCAATACTCCTCCACGAACCCAGTATGAAATCATGCGCGATGCCGACTGGCAACATTTGCAGCATGAGGAACTCGACGATCGCATGGCCACGCAGAAAGTGCTTGGTCGGACTGTTCAAATCGGCTCCAACAATGCGGCAGAAAGTGGAATTATTGAGTCCGTAACGTGTATCAATTTCATGTGTCACGAACGTCTCCATGTTGAACTTGGTCCATTAATAAATTTCGTCGTTGGCGAAAATGGTAGCGGTAAAAGTGCTGTGCTGACCGCCATCACTTTATGTCTAGGTGCCAAAGCCAGTTCAACAAATCGTGGAGGCAGTCTTAAGGCATTTATCAAAGAGGGCAAGGACTCGTCGCTCATCCAAGTCAAGCTGAAGAACCGCGGAGAAGGTGCATACCAACCTGAAATATACGGAAACGCAATCGTAGTTGAGCGTCACTTCAATAAAACTGGCGTGTCTGGGTTTAAAATTAAAAATGGAATGGGAAGTCGCACTATCTCCACCACACGCCAAACGATTGACGACATCGTCGAGCACTTCTGCCTGCAGGTCGACAACCCCTTGAATATCCTTTCCCAAGACAATGCACGTCAGTTCTTGAACTCCGCCTCCGGAGCTCTGAAATATAAATATTTCGTTCAGGGTGTTCAGCTCGAATCGCTTGATCGCGACTATCGCTTGATCGAGGAGTCTCTCGAAAACACAGACGCAAAGCTCAACTCTCACGACGGCCATTTAGAGCGCCTCAAATCAAATGCCGACCAGGCTCATCGTCTAGCCAATATTGTCCGTGGGAATAATCAAATGCGCGAGACGCTGCAGGTCATTCGTCAGAAGCTCATTTGGGCTCAAGTCATTAAAATGGAAGAGGCTACGGCTGAGGAAAATCAGAATCTCCAGGTCCAAGAGACCAGGGTGCGACAACTAGAACAACAGCGCCAAGCATCACTAGCCAACATCGACGCCATCATGAGTCGAATACTCAAGTTCAAAGAGGACTGCGATCAAGCAACCCACGAGTACGAAGTATTCTGCGAGCAACATGCCGAAATTGAGGCTGAGTTTACGAAAGTTAAACAGACAGTCCAAAGCCTCCATCAAGAAGAGCGTATGGCACAGAGCCAGTGGCAGGCTGCGCGCGAGGAAATCCGACAGACGATGGAGAAGATCAAGGAAGAGGAAGCCCGTCTTAATGCCGCTACCGGTGACGCTCGCGCCAGAAAACAGGAAGAGCTCGACAACGCAAAGGTATCGCTCCAAGAGAACATGAATGCCTGCAATGATCTCCGCGCATCACAGCCCGATCTCTACCAAACCCTTGAAACCGCCAAAGCCGACCTAAATGAGGCAGAAAGTGAGGCCCGATCGAAAATATCCCAAATAAGCGAAGTTGACGAGGAAATTAAACGTCTCCATCGCGCTAAAGGCAACTTCCTCGATGCTTTTCCGCCCAATATGGGCCGCCTCCTATCTCTCATTGAAAAGGAAAACAGCTGGTCATCTAAGCCGGTTGGTCCGGTTGGCCGGTTCGTTGCCTTAAAACGACCCGAATGGTCGTCCATCATTGAAAAGTTCCTTGGCCAGACTCCCCAAGCTTTCCTAGTAAAGACTAAATCAGACATGGATCGCCTAAGACATCTCATGAACACAGCAGGCGTCAAAAACTGCCCTATTATCAAAACCTTTGGTCAAACTCTTGACCTCACTGGCAAAGAGCCAGACCCTCGGTACAACACCATCCTTCGGGTGCTTGATTTTGACAACACTATGGTTCGCGATGCTCTTATTATCAACCATTCCATTGAGCAGGTAATTCTTATCAAAGATCGTACTGAAGCAGAGTCAGTGGTCTTCGAGAAGAAGCCAAAGAATTCTGTCGGATGTCTGTGTTTCCATGACCACGCCTCCAAGCGTGGGTCAGGTCTATTATTATCTTCTCGAGATGGCTCAAACTTCAGCACATCGCCTATTGATCGGTTCAATGGAAGTCCCCGCTTGCGCTCCGATTCTGAAGACCAGATCAAACACCGCCAAGAACACAAACAGCATCTCAGTGCCGACTACGAACAAATTCAACAGAGAGTCAACGCTGCCCGAGCAGAATGTCAAAAGCATTCATCCAGCATCATGAAAATCGACTCTGAAGTCAAGACTCTAGAATCGAATCAGCGCCGCGTCCGAAATCTCATCACAGATCTTGAGACCGAGCTAGATAGCTTTGAAAGCGGTGATAATCATCTTCGCATGCTGCGTGCTACGCTCAAGGACTGCCAAGAAAGTGAACAGCACCACGGTACCCAATACGGAGCTCTTGTTGACCGCAAAAGCAAAGAATCCGGTATAATGCAACAATCCGCTGGCCGCGTAAAATTAGGTCGCCAACAAAAGGCTGAACTGGAAAAGAAAATCGAAAAGGCGAAAACAAAGGTTTCTACCAATGAAGACGCTCTGCGCGTAGCGCAAACGGATAAGATCAACATCCAAGAAACACTTGAAAAAGCCAATATAGAGCTTGATCAAATTCGGGAGCAAGTGGTCAAGAAGAACTCTATCGCCTTGAAGCTAGAGCAAGATGCTCTAGCAGTGACGTCAGGCCGTATTGAAATGGACGCAGGCGAGAACCATGAGAATCTCACTGCCAAATTTAAATCCCTCCAGCATCAGCTCAGGGAGCTAGAGAGCCGACTCGGCGGGACACCCGAGGAAATCGTCGAAAGAGAACAGATTGCCATGCAAAAGTACAATGAGGGCAAAAACCTCTTCCAGGAACTTCTACTAACTCAAAAGGCCCTGAGACGAGCATTAACTGAACGTATTGAACGCTGGCGGTACTTCCAACGCCACCTTTCGGCGCGGACACGCGTCAATTTTTCCTACCTACTCAGTGAACGAGGCTTCCGCGGCAAAATGATCATTGATCATCGTTCCAAGATCCTTATCCTCCAAGTCGAGCCGGATGAGCATCGCAAAAATGGCAAGGGCCGCAGCACAAACACTCTATCTGGCGGCGAAAAGTCATTTTCTTCTATTTGCATGCTTTTGTCTATTTGGGAAGCCATGGGATCTTCAATCCGATGCCTCGACGAGTTTGACGTTTTCATGGACAACGTCAATCGTGCTATCAGTACGAACATGCTAGTAAGTGTTTTTGTTTTATTAGACTATATGTCTATAGCTTCCTTTTGCGAGTGGCACGTTGCTAATATAGAGTGCTTCATCCAGATCACTGCGGCAAGACGTTCTGTCTCAAGACAGTATATTCTTATTACGCCTAATGCCATCGAAGGACGCGCAGAGCTTGACAAGGATGTCAAGGTTATCCGTCTCACAGACCCTCGACAACGACAGCTGACGTCAATGGTCTAATATTCGAATTATTGCGAATGTTACTATACCTAACGCTGTGGCTGTGACCCTAAATACGATTCCTTTTTAAGTGAGGTTTTCTAGAAAGTTCGTGGAGCTTACGTTGGGGAGGGTGTGGACATTTAGAAGTAACTTGTTTTAAAGGTGCAAACCTAGAGGATACCATATGATTCAGCCATCGGTTTTTATGTTTTTATTTGGTTTTTATTTTTTTGGTCAACTACACTCTCCAGTACATATGCGGCAAATGCGCGCGCAAGTACATTCAAATATAATATTATCTTGATACCAATACCGATGCCATTTTCAAAACCCTTTATACTCTTGAGTCTGAGCTTACATGCCCTTACCGCCTACTACATTTATACTCTGATTCCCTTGCTGCGTAGAACATTGAGAGCTGCACTAGCAGTGAATCCTGTCCACTGGCCTATAGCACCCATTACATTTCCCAGGGCTGAGGTTTCGCGCAGTCGGCGACTCAGGAACTCCTGAGTATCGGCAAAATCCTGCGATCGATCATTCGTCATGAATAATTCAGAGGAGGCGTATATCATGCTGAGGGAACCACGCTTAGTGTACCATGACGGATCAACCGAAACATCGCCAGCCAAGAAGTAGATTTCATCGGTCAAGGCACCCAGTTCTTTGACAGACTCAGGAAGGTATGAGGGCTGTGCCATTAGTGCCAAGGCCTGTAGGTTGAAAATATCAAGCAAGTATGTTAGTAACTAACGATCACGAAGACATTCGGGGATACTAACGTCCTGCCACTTGTGAATCACTTCACCATTTCCCTTCAAACGCTCCCATGTCAATGCCTCTACCCGCTCTGCGATACGCGAGCTCTTTAAAGGCTCCTCGCTTAGCAGAGCCTTGCTTTGGTCTGCTAGCGCCTGTCTCTTGTTGACCAAGTGCCAGCGCACAAGCGCAAACGCACCGTCGGCCACTGCGGCAACTGTAACTTCGGGGAAGCCAGCTTCACGAGCACCAACGGTAAGCGCTGCGGTCGTAAACCCCAGTTCAGGTACATGCTTGTACGCAGCATCAAGTATTTGTTTTTCGGTCGGCGTGAACTGTTTGCTAGGTGGCGAGGGGTGATCGTACGAGTGGTATAGGCGAGTGCTAGAGAGGATCCCGCTGCGCACTAGGCATTTGGTGTTGGAGGCAGCTATTTGCGTAGCCTGTCGTCGCATTAGGAGAGACATGGCGCAAGAATGTCGCTACGGCCGTAAAGTTTTGATGGGCTAGGCAGTTAATGATGTTATCTCCTCCTCTGATGAAGAAATTTTTGCTTCACAGCTAGGTAGTTGTTGAGGGTAGATAGGTACGGCGAATTCTCACATGTGCAAATAGACTGATTTTAGAAGAACTAATAAATTGTCGTAGGGTTCTAATTAGGTTAGCTAGATTTGCGGGTCCTATAGGGTTAGGGGTTCTAGATCATAGAGGTTTAATGTGGTACAAGAGTCAGGGTCAGGATTAAATTCCTGGAGGGAATGATTAGGATCAGAGGCCAGTAAATCTGTTCTGCGTGCTGTTGTTGTAAAACAGGTAAATACAGGGGCCATCTTTACTGTTGTCTCCTCTTCTTGCCCTTTTAGAGGGTATACAGGTGTTTTGGTTGATTGCGATGAAAAGCCGCCATAATTAAGGCTTGTCTAATCTACTTTTCCCCAACGAATTTCTTCTGGTTACAACTTCATTCAATCACGTGATGTTTGGGTTGTCAGATTGAATATTAGGGTTGGCTGTCTTGTCACCCATCCTTCAGATCAATTTGACTAGATAGCGACAAGGATTAGCCGTAAAAGGCGCTATGGTGAAAGCAAAAAGCGGGTCTTACAAGGTACGCGTTGATAGCTTCAGCCTTGAGAGCAGGGCTAGCAACATGAAAACGCGCTAGCCCACTTTCATCCACTCTTGTAGCCTTGCTGATTGAGAGCTTCCATTCCATTTCTAGCACAACTTTCCGTCCTTGTTTTCGTCCACTTCGCTTTATCAACGACAACTCTTCATATTCTCAACTGAACCGCGCCAACCTTCATAACGCAGCAACGCGCTACTGCTGATTCGTCGTTTCTCTACGTCCGCGCTCCTGATTCGCATCCTATTTACAATACGAACGACGCTCCAGGTACTCGGTCAACATGTGAGTTATACTTGCTTCCTAATGTTTTTGGGATATATTTTCCCATCTTCTTGGTCGCTTTAGTGCGTCCATCAATCCCTGATTGAGCTAGGAACGCCTTCTACTGGGGTTGAATGGCGTGACTGCAGTGCAGTCCGCGTTTTTGTCTTGAGCTCTGCGCTGTCTTTGGATCGTCTTTGGGCTACCTTTCGGATTGCCTCTCTTAGGAAGGGAATCTCACTGGTAAAAGGAACCCCTCGTTGGTCCTCAATGAGCCTTTCCTGCCTGCATGCTGTTCATTGCATATGTTTTGAGCTACTCCTTTGTTCCCTAGTCTGGGGCTTTCGGCATCACCTGCTGTTAGCCGAGGCGTTTCTTTAAACGGACATATGGTCTTTGGATCTGGTCTATTGGTTTATTTGGGGTTGGTTGGTTTGACTGGCTGTGGGAGCCATGGTTCTGGCATAGCATGGCATGACATAGCTGGGCTTGGCTTGGCATGGGCTTGACATGTATTCACTGATGCGATGCTCTCTCTGCGAGCGTTTGCTGGGTGGGGATGAAGATGACATTGGGGGAATTGGCGTTCGCTCTGCTTCTGCTTCTGCACTTGGTCGTGTCTTTGCTACATCTCGTAGCTTTAGCAAGTCGTCTACAGTTCCAGCTCATGTTTACCGGCCCCGGGTCAAAAAGCCCATCTTCCCTATCTATACCATAGCCATGTGAACCTTTTGCCTCTGTTTTGCTACCGTCTCGCTTCCGCACTTCGTCTGAATTGTCTTGCAGGCAGGGTTTCGCTGTCTTCGTGGCCTGTCTGTTTGCCTCATGTATGCCGTGCGCTTGGTACAGGGACTGTATCTTTTCAAGTCTGTCAATTGACGCCGATTTTTATCCTTGCGCTGGCTTCCGTTGGTCTCCGTTGGGCTCATTTGTTTTTGATCGTCTGGACAGTCCTATCTGCTCGATCATGCCTATCCCTCTAACCGACCTGGGCCTTTCCCAAATCATATCATGCACATGCACCATGGCTAGACTCGCCTGGCCTATTTGCATTAGCTTGAAATGATTTGGTGGCGATTGATCTTTGTGTCTGTAAGCATGAGAAGCCACAGGTGCATCGCCAGCATGAGAAACCACATCAAGCCTATGTCCTGTATGGAACTTTAGCTTTTTTTCTTTTTTTCTTTCTTTTTGGTCTACTGTTGCCTTGTGGTACAACATCCTAAACGTTCCTGGTGTTTATACCCGGATGACGAAACTCCAAAGTGGCAGCATCTGCTTGCCTTTGCTGTTATTCTTAAAATTGTGAAAGCTAAGAGCGGCTACACTCGATTTCCCGCATTACCTGCACAACACAAGCGTTGTAGTGTATTCTCTGCTTGGCTTACCTTCGGCACAAGGTTGCTAGTCCTAGATAGATGGGCGGAAGGCTGGATGCACTCACACAGCAGTTCACCGCTTGTTTTGTTGAGTGATTATTGATTTGTGTTTTTATTTATTTCCTTTTTTTCTTTGCTTTTTTTCTTTTTTTTTTG
Organism: Ceratocystis colombiana; assembly: GCA_026419805.1. Classification (NCBI taxonomy): domain Eukaryota; kingdom Fungi; phylum Ascomycota; class Sordariomycetes; order Microascales; family Ceratocystidaceae; genus Ceratocystis; species Ceratocystis colombiana. The sequence continues at coordinate 72,818 of JAOSLS010000098.1, read as the reverse complement.
CAAGATTGTCGTGTTTGACGCCACTAACGGACATGTATAGAGATCTTGTAACGCCCGAGATACTTCACCGCGAGTGCATTTGCTAGCGCTGATCGCATCCCCCCTTATAGCTGGAGTATTGCCGGAAATTCTTGGCAGCACCGACACTATTAATCCAGATACAACAGCTCTAGTGTTGACTACTTTTGTTGATCCGACTGCTGCAATGGGTAAGTCCTCGCCCAGCTAATGAATCGGCTGCCCTACATTGTGAAAAGAAGGGGAGAAAAAAAGACGACGAACGGAAAGCCCAACATGATATGTGTTCGAGCGTCAATATGAGCCAAGTGGATTCCCAGAGATGCAATGCAGTCTTTGATACGCCTGATTAGCTCTGGAACCCGTGGTTCAACGTAGTGATGTGCACTTCTATGCATGGCCCTACTTGTAAAGTCAATCAGTGGCTACGGTGTGGACGCACACATTAGTCTGGTAGACACTTCATGTCTATACAGACTGTATAACCACAAACTAGCATGCTCTGCGTGAATACCTACGTTGACCTGTCGGGCCGTTCTGCGCAGCCTGTAGGCCAGTTGTATTTTACCGCAAAAACATTATACCATGCATTTCCAACCAAATAGCGCTTGACACTAGCCCAACAGAACAGAGCAGAGCACAGCACAACACGACATAGCACACAGTCCGTGCTATGGTCATGGTTGCATTGTGTATATAGCATAGGAAGCCCCAGCCTGCGTATGCAGTGCGATCGATCCGCTACTCTGTACCCGACTGCTCTTGTTTTCTGGAGCTATAACACACTACACTGCACACCCTTTCATTTCCCTGTTCCTGTAACACACACATAATACCATTACCGCCCTTCCTCTCCGATATTGGAGCCAGGGCTAATATTGGTCCTGTTTAACACATCCAAGGCTAGTCGTCAAATGTGAGCTTTATGGGCTACAGTTGAGTCATCGAGTTGTCGACTTGGGCCTGGTGTATCTCGGCTAAGTGGCGTGATGCCCACAAGTCCCATTCTGCCCTCTGCCCTCTGCTCTCTGCTCTCTGCTCTCTGCTCTCTGCTCTTTACTGTGTTCCTCTTCTATTCTCTTCTTTCTTCTTTTCCTTTCTCATTTCCTCTGCTTTTCCCCTTCCCCTTCCCCTCTTCCCCTTCCATCCTCTCCCGGACCGGACATTGGTCGAGGCATTGGCTTTGACCCCAAAAAATTACAGTTACACTTTTTCCTGGTACCCTTTTGTCTTCTGTTGCCACATTCGCCCACATAGCATGCGACTGTCGACCTAGCAATTTGAACTCGTGGCCAATACTTTTCGATGGCGCATAAGATCCTCCCATGAAGTCACAGTTTGCCCGCACTGGCCAATTATGTAGGCCGGTTGGATTTTCAAATACCATGCAGGGCGCACATAGTAGCTTGCCAACTTCAGAATACACACCCCTTTCCTTTTGGTCGTTCCATCCATCATCTTCTTCGGCCTTGCAGATAGCCTCCCAAATTTGGCCTGGGGTTTTTGGCCTCATACGAAAAGTTTCTTTGTCGTTGACTATACTCCCGCGCTTTCCCTGCGCATAATCTGCTTGGGCTTGTTGTATTTCTCAGTTGCCATCGCATCTTGTCCTTGTCTACTTGGCTGCTTTTGTTTGTCGCTAACTGCTTCTCTGTAGCCGACTCTACTGACAACTATCGCCCTGTAAGTTCTTGTTCCCATCCTAGTTCAGTCCAGTCCAGCCTAGCCCAGTCTATGGATATCTTGTCACAATCGTTTGCCTGAACCAATACCGCCTGCCGCTTCTTGGACGTATTGCCACCAGAAATTCCGCCGTGCTAGAGGTGACGCTTGCATTGTCAATAGACTGCGCTTTACTTTGCTTTATGTGTTCGTGGCTCATACCTTGTGCTGCAATCTCCGCCCTGATCCCGAGCTTCTATCAGGCAGCTATTCCTGGCGGCTATCCCTGGCGGCTATCCTTGTAGCCGTGCTTGGCAGCTACCCTCCCCCATCCTAATGAAGTTTTCTATTTTCACACTGCTTCTACAATCTCTATAACCCTCATAATTATCGGTTCAATGGCACTAGCTTACATGGCCCATGATCCACAGGTGGTCTCCAACGACCAGCAGCACGAAAGATCACGGTCTCCCCGCCGCGGACGCTCCCGCAGCCCTGGAAGATTGGGCCGTCGCCGGTCCTTTTCTCCCCGCAGCCGGTCACGTGGTGACCGAGGCGAAAGCCGTGACGACCATCGCCGCAACCGTGACCGTTCCCCGATGATGCAGCAGCCCGGCCCCTCGACTGGTAACAATGGCCCCGGTGGCAACTATGGAGGTTCCGGTCCCAACAGATCACACGATGATGGCCGCCCGTCGCGCGATTCGATGATCAACAACATGCGCGATTCGTCTCAGCAGGAACGTCGTGTTTACGTCGGCAACCTTGCGTACGACGTCAAATGGCACCATCTCAAGGACTTTATGCGTCAATGTGAGCTGCTAGCTGACCTATCATCCCTAATGAATTGCCTTTTCCTTTCGCTAACTATTCCGTTCTAGCTGGCGAGGTCCTATTTGCTGATGTTCTTCTGTTGCCAAACGGAATGTCGAAGGTGGGCATTTATATGTGATTCATGGCTTGGATTTTGGTCTATGGCTCCCCCTATGCATACCCACTCGCTTCACTACTCTAATCCCCCTTTCTCCCTTCCCCACCCCCTTTGCTTTCACTATGTCACCCCTTTGGACTTGATGGGATTGTTGGATTGACGGGTTGGAATCATGAATTTCCTTGGATGATGTAGGGATGCGGGTAAGTCTTTTGATTCTCTTTTATCTGTTATTGTGGCGATAAACCTGGGTTCTAACATAAATTCCTAGAATTGTGGAGTACGCCACCAAAGAACAGGCCCAAAATGCTGTTCAGGCCTTGAGCAACAAGAACCTCATGGGTCGCTTGATCTATGTTCGCGAGGTATTTGACTTTATACTTGTCTGATTCTTTTTTCCCTAAATTTTGGCTAACACAGTCTATAGGATCGTGAACCTGAACCTCGCTTCCTCAACGCCGCTGGTAATGCTCGTGGCGGTGGATTTGGAGGCGGCATGTCTCAGGGCGGTTTTTCTGGCGGCTACAACATGGGTGGCCCTCCGAGCACCCAAGGCCGTCAGATTTACGTCAGCAATGTTTGTTTCCCTTTTTCTCTAATGGGAAAAAATGCGTACATATACTGACTCTGCATAGCTTTCGTACAATGTTGGTTGGCAGGATCTGAAGGATCTATTCCGACAGGCCGGTAAGTCTTCCTAATATACTTCCAGTCCTCCATTTATATATCACGTACTAAACGAATACCTGCCTGCATATAGCCCAGAACGGCAATGTTCTGCGTGCCGATATCCAGTCAGGCCCAGATGGCCGCCCTAAGGGCTCTGGAATTGTTGTTTTTGAGAGCCCCGACGATGCTCGTAATGCTATCCAACAGTTTAATGGTTATGAGTGGCAGGGCCGTATTATTGAAGTCCGCGAAGACCGCTACGCCGGAAACAACATGGGCTTTGGCGGCCGCGGCGGATTCCAAGGTGGCCGCGGTGGCTTCAACAACTTTGGCCCGCCTCGCGGCGGGTTCATGTCTCGTGGAGGCTTTGGGGGCGGCTTTAGCGGCCGTGGTGGCTTCCAGGGAGGCGCTGGCCACCACTCTGGCGGTTTTGATAACGCCGGCCCTCCTCCTTCTGCCCCCCCTAACCCCTTTACGGATTTCGCAACTGCCGGTAGCGAGCCCAGCGACACTATTTATGTCAGAAATGTAAGTAGTTTGTTTGCCTTCTTATCCACCGTTGACAAGCTTGCTAACATATTGAATAGCTTCCTTGGTCAACTAGCAATGAAGATCTTGTTGATCTCTTTGTAACCATCGGCAAAGTTGAACAGGCTGAAATCCAGTACGAGCCCAGCGGCCGCTCACGTGGCACTGGTGTTGTTCGCTTTGACAGCGTCGACAACGCTGAAACAGCCATTTCCAAGTTCCAGGGCTACCAGTATGGCGGCCGTGCCTTAAGTCTGAGCTTTGTCAAGTACATCAACCAAAACCAAGGAAGCATGCCGCCGTCTGCTAACGCCCCTCCTTCTGGCAACATGATGGGAGGAGGAGGCCCTATGGAGACTGATCATCATGGCGGCATGACCCAGGAGCAAATTATGTAGACAAACCGCTGTCGCGTTTTGTCGCTGGATGTCCAACAGCTGTGAATAGCCTTTGGCGTTATCGCTATCTGTGTTCGCTCTTTCACTCGTTTGCTTTATAATTATCCATGCTATGCTTTTATTCAGAGCCTCCTCTTTTTTTTCTGATCATCTCATCTAGTACTTTCAGCTGTTTTGGTATTATTTTATTTGCTCCATTTTATATTTCCAATATTAGATTCGTTTATGTATCTGCCAGGTTTGGGTGTTTCTATTGCAAAGGCGTGCGTGCTCAGAAGTATCTTGGTCATGATTAATAGTACAAGAAAATATAGATTGATACGCTCTCAGAGAGAAAAGGTATGAGAGAAACTTTTTAATTGGTTGTAGTAAGAATGAGCCATGGTATTGATTGACAGCTCGATATGCAGTCATAGAATTAGGATGCAGTAGACACGGCCGTAGCAGTAGTAGTCGTAGTTGTCTTCTTCTTTTTAGCCTTGGCCTTCTTCTTGCTTCGGTCTCTGGGTTTCAGTGCGACCATTCCGGCCTTGCAAATGTCGGCATAGCGCGTGTAAAAGCGGTCTAGGTCTCCTGGCTGTACGACTGTCGACAGTTTGACCTTCTCTTTGCGCTTGGACTTGGACTTGCCGTTGGTCGCCCGGACAATCAGCGGCAGCGGCGCCGCAAGGTCCAGGTCGGGTGTGGGGGAGTCGTCTGTCGCGGCTGGAATGTTCTGGCCATAGGTAACTGTACAATAACTAGAGCGTTAGATTCTAGAATGATGTACGAGGTGCAGGGAAAAGGAGAAAAACGTACGACGCTTCTGCACTAGATAAATCGATCCGTGGACCTTGGGTTTCTTGTCGTCGAAGAGCGCCGCTAGCCGGGTGAAGAACTAGATCGCGTTAGTATGATCTTCGGAGGGCATATCGGCAGGGATGTTTGCGGGCCTACATCTTCGTTGGACAAGTGATTAGACGCCATCTTGATTATGGTGCTGCGACATGTCAGGCTATCGTGATGTCTGTGGTTAAGCCAGCAAACGAACTTGGGGCTCAAGGTGAAGCGGTGGAGGGGTGAAGCACTAGAGTACTGCACTAACATTTTGCTGCGGATTCAGTATGCCAAGTCTATTAAGGAAGGACTTAGGCGGATTTGAGGCTCCACTTGCTATTCCTAGTTGTGCTGATAAGGGCGATAAGCCCAGCAATTCATCTAAACCTTGAAAAAAAGTTTAGATGAAGTGATGGATTGTCAAATCATTGCGAGGTGACTCTGTACGACGATGGCAAGCTGTGTTTCTTACTACTACCACTGATTTTAGTATTTATTTTACCACCGGCCCCCATATCTCCTTGTTGCAGTCTCTTCTCTTTTTCTCCTTTTTCTGGTATTATGCTTTGCGCTTTTCCTCTGTGCCAAGACTATGCCTCCCTCTTCTAAGCGCAAAAACGCCGAGCCCTTCGAGGGCGGCCGCTCGTCTAAACTACTCAAGCAACAGATTGCCGACGACGATGCGGCCATTCGCGAGCTCGAAAAGAAGCTCGGTATCAAAAAGAACCGGAAGTCGACTCCCAAGTCATTCAAAGATGATGGTCTGGAAGATTTGTTTGGGGCCGATTTCGACAAGTCCGACGACGAAGATGTAGAACAGTCGAAGCAAAAAGCCGAATACGACTCCTGGCTAGCCTCCAAGCGTGCGTCGGCTAGTGAGGGCAAGAGTAAGGCCTGGGCGCCCACGCGCAGGCAGGAAACCATGAAGGAAGACGAGTCTTCTAGGGAAAATGAGGAAATGGCCAGTTTTGAAGGCTTTGAAGATGATAGCGCTAGCAATGGGGAGGATGGAGAGGATGGATTTGAATTCGACAGTGAAGAAAGCGAAAAAGAAGGAGATGTACAGGCTGGATATGAAGAAAAGGATGAGGATGACATGGGAAGTAACCTCGATTCCGAAGACCTCGATTCCGAAAACCTCGACTCTGGCGACCTCGACTCCGAAAATTTTGACGACAGTGCAGACGAAGAAGACGAAGAAGGCGAAGCCTCGACTTCCCGAGTCCGCGAAAACCCATACACAGCTCCGACAGAAGGTCGCATAGTCGAAAAATATGTTCCCCCTTCATTGCGCAAGGCAGCACTCGGTTCCTCAGAGACGGCCTCTCGGCTTCAACGACAGCTCCAGGGTTATTTCAACAGGCTCTCAGAATCAAACATGCTTGGAATCCTGAAAGACGTTGAAAAGATCTACACCAACCACGCCCGAGGAGACGCAAACAATGCCATGATTGATGCACTCATGATGCAGGTCTGTAACCCGGCTACGCTACCAGACACCTTCTACGTTCTTACGGCCGGTTTTGCTGCTGCCGTGTACAAGATTATCGGAGAAAGCTTTGGTTCTCAGCTAGTCACCAAGGTCACAGAGCTTTTCCAAAAAGAATATGACGTTGCGCGCAAGACAGAGGGTCAACCCTCCAAACACACCTCTAACCTTTTGACCTTTATGTCGGAGCTTTATGTTTTCCAGGTTGTGGGTTGCAACATGATCTTTGACTTCATTCGCCTGCTCCTAGAAGATATTACAGAACTGAGCACAGAGCTAATACTCCGGATTGTGCGTATGGCTGGAAAGTACATGCGAAAAGACGATCCACAGGCCCTCAAAGACATTGTATCCGCCCTAGGCAACCCAGGCTCGATTCAAGAGAACAAAGAGATATCTGTCCGTACCAAGTTCATGATTGAGACTATTACAGACCTTAAAAACAACAAACTCAAAGCCGGTGTCCAAGAATCTGCTGTCGTCGCTGATCATGTGGCTCGTATGCGCCGACTACTAGGATCTCTCAACCAAAGACGACTTGCAGCAAGCGGGCCTTTGCGTGTAGGCTTGCAGGATATTGCGTTAGCGGACACTAAAGGAAAGTGGTGGCTCACTGGTGCCAGTTTTGCTGATCCTCGCAAAGCTAAGCCTGCTAGTGAAAGCGGCCCTGACGCCGCTGCTGAAAAGGGACCCCACCAGTCGGTATTGGACGATGGCTATGCCTCTACGGATAGCGAGGACTATGAGTTTTGGCTGCCAGAAAATAAGCTGCGACAACTTGCTATTGAGCAGGGCCTGAAGAAGGAGGTCCAACAAACTATCATGATTGCCATTGCAGGCTCGGCCAGTGTTGACGATGCAGTCGTCCATTTCCGGAAGCTGAACTTGAACAAAATACACCGCTGCGACGTCGCACTTGTGCTTATGACCTGCGCTTCGAGCGAACAACCCTACAACCCTTTTTATGCTGCTGTAGCAAAACGGCTAGCTTCTGATGGCCGCATTCGATATGCATATAGAAGCCAGTTGCTATCGGTATTCCGGAGGCTGGGTGAGTCCCTTTTTGACGAAGAAGAAGAAGAAGAAGATGAAGACGGTCTGAGATTAGACGAGGAAAGGTTAGCCAACATTGGAAAGTTTGTGAGTTCGCTAGTCGTCGATGGCTCCATGTCGTTGCAATCTCTGAAGGCATTGGACTTCCCCACCATGCAGAAAAAGAGTTCTCTTCTAGTGGGCCGAATCCTGAAGAGCATGTTCGCCGAGGCCATCAAAGCCGGAAAAGTGAAGGATAGCAAGGGCAATAGACAAGGCCCTGAAGAGACACTGAGGCGTGTTCTAAAAGACACGGAGGGAACAGCACTAGCTGCTAGTCTTCAGTTCATGTTTTCTGAGCTACTGAAATCGGGAAAGCTTAGCAAAGACGAAACGAAGGCCTGCGAGGCCGCAAGAACGATACTTGAGCAACAAAATATGTAGTTAATTGGGGTGGCTTGGATAATGTGTATATTTATAAGTAAACCGATTTGACCATGGATGGAGATAAAAGCCACCAACTCACTAATATAGGTTACAATTACAGAAAACGTCTTTGTTTCATGGCCATAGAATTCGATCAGCTTAATGTAGATTTGAGAAGATGCCAGTCAACAAAGAGGTTATTTTTATTAAATGATATGATGATTCTGGAACAAGAGCGACAATGTAAAAAAGGGTCTAAAAGGGCGTGATATGACACAGTGCAGACCTCAATAACCATACGTACATACAATGGCAAGCGGAATCCCCAAGAGACCCTGCGACATAGCCCTGGGATAGAAGGCAATTTTGGCGCTTGTTTGGCTGGCATCAACGCAAAATTTCTTTGTCGGATGGCCTAGATCTACTAACGTGGTTGAGCGAGTGCAAGGTCATTGGTGTCAATGAAAACAATATATGTATATTTTTTTTTGAGTACCATGGGGATGGGGATCTAAACGGAAACATGGAAAACAAGGCTAGTGTTGGTGTTAGAAATCATTGTACAATTATGTGTAGCAGAAACTGCAATCTATACTACGCATCCGCTCAAAATGTAGGCTAAAACTTAGCCCTGTCCTGAGCCGCTTAGAAGTGGATGGCCTGAGAGTGAGTAGCCATGGCAGCCTCTTTGAAAGCCTCGGCTAGAGTGGGGTGGGCATGGCATGTCCGGGCAATGTCTTCGGTGGAGGCGCCATACTCCAGAGCCAGAGCACCCTCAGCAATCATCTCACCAGCATTGGGACCAATAATGTGGACACCCAGGAGTCTGTCAGTCTCGGGATCGGCGAGCATCTTGACCATACCATCAGAGTCTTGGTTAGTCTTGGCACGAGAGTTGGCGCTGAAGGGGAAGGTTCCGACGTTGTAAGGAATGCCAGCAGCCTTCAGGTCCTGCTCAGTCTGACCAACCCACGAAACCTCGGGGTGGGTGTACATGACGGAGGGGATAACACCGTAGTTGACGTGACCGTGGCCCTTAGTGATGTACTCGACAACGGCAACGGCCTCCTCCTCAGCCTTGTGGGCCAGCATAGGACCGAAAGTGGCGTCACCAACGCAGCGAATGTGGGGGACGGAAGTGCGGAACTCGGAGTCAATAATGACACGGCCACGCTCATCCAGCTCAACAGGCGTGTTCTCAAGGCCCAGACCACCAGTGTAGGGGCGACGTCCAATGGCAACGAGGACAACATCGGCATTTAGCTATATGGGAGGAGGAACATGTTAGCGCGGTTTTTAGTAGAAAAAACAGGGTATTGGCGCAGTGTTGGCAACAAGGTTTTATCAGTTAAAACCCTAAATACCGCGAGAGACAAGATGTTGTTGGTTTAACTCTTGTCGGGGTGCAGCAACCAGGAAGCATTATTCAAACTTACAGTCTCGGGCTTGCCACCCTTGGCAGACTCAATCTGCAGCTGGACCTTCTCGCCACTCTTGTCACCACCCATGACCTTGGTGCCAAGCTTGAAGTCAATTCCCTGCTTCTTGAGCAGCTTCTGGGCAGACTTGGAGATCTCGGTATCCATACCAGGACCGCCAATCTGGTTTAGGAACTCGACAACAGTGACCTTGGAGCCTAGACGAGACCAAACGGAGCCCATCTCCAGACCAATGATGCCACCGCCAATGATGATCATGGACTCCGGGACCTTCTTCATGGACAGAGCGCCAGTGCTGGTAATCACGCGCTCCTCGTCAATCTCCAGACCGGGGAAGGGAGTAGCCTCTGAACCAGTGGCAATCAGGATGTTCTTGCCAGAAACGGTGGTCTCACCGCCATCGTTGAGTTCAACCTTGATGTCGTTCTCGTTAATGAAGGAGCCAGTGCCCTTGAGGTACTCAACATTGTTCTTCTTCAAAAGGAACTCAATACCCTTGGTAAGACCGGCAACGGAAGTCTCCTTGGCCTTCATGAGGTTGGCGAGGTTAAGCTTGACATCGCCGACATCGATACCGCGGCTCTTGGAGTCGTGGAGAATGGTGTGGTAGAGGTGGGAGTTGTTGAGAAGCGATTTTGAGGGAATGCAGCCGACGTTGAGGCAAGTACCACCGAGGGTGCCACGCTTCTCGATGCAGGTGACCTAGAGGGAGATAGCATGTTAGGGGGATTTGCGGGACCACGTGCGATTAGATTTGGCGGCCAAAGCCTGGGATCGTTTCATACCTTGAGACCCTCCTGACCGGCCTTGATAGCGGCGACGTAGCCAGCAACACCGCCACCGACGATGACGAGGTCCTTCTGCTCTGTAGACCATTATGTGTTAGCATATGCCCATGTACTTGCACCGGACTATCGTTTCCGAGAATGCAGCGAGAGAACAGTAATCGTTGTTCTTAGGGACGCATACCAGTGGCAGAAGAGTACATGCGCACCCATTTTGAAGGGGAGACAGCACTATAGAGGGAATGAGTTAGTCGTTGTGGGAGAGAAAAGCGCTAGCAAAGAGGAAGGCAAAGAAGCTAGCAGAGATAACTCTAGTCCGGCTACCGCGGACGAGCGACTTTCAAAGAGTTTTACTCCGACCAAGCATACAAGTGCTGACTAGCCGGCCATAAGAAAACAAATCACCGAGTTCTAATTTGACTCACCTGGTCTGTCTGAAGGCTGAGCGGGCAACAGCGCGGGGTATTAAAGAACTTGAAAGCATTGTGGAAAAGAAAAACAGGGGAAAAACGAGATATCTCGTAGATAGCGACGATTGGCAATAAAAAATGTTATCACAGGTTCGCGAAAACGGAAGCGGAGGAGAGCAATTATAGCTTTACTAAAATGCGAGTGAAAAACGACGTCGGTCGCTGCCAGGTGTAGGCGAAGTTCAGCCGAGCCTTAACCTTTTTACACCACCTAAAGGTTATAATTAGTCGCATGCCTTGTTATTGCGGCTACCAACCGGTTGCTCTGAGGCCAGTTTTTTTTCTGGGTCCGGTATTTTCCAAGGCTCCAAAAAAAACTATCCAATACGGAAGGCGGGACCGAAGCATGTCATAATTCCGACCATTCCCGTGGTCAAGCTGAAGCGCATTTACGCCACATGCACGACCTAGAGACGCCACAGCTACAAGGGTCCGAAGCGCAACCAACTTCCCTTTCTCTTTGCTTGCGCCACGAAGGTCACTTTGCACATTGTGCAACAATAAACGGCCTAAAAGTATGGACAACAACCAATAGTTGAATGTTTGCGTTTCAATGATTTAACAATGCTAGAGTTGGCTGACCATACATGACGGCCTCCATGCATTGGAGCTTTTACTATTCGGAAATCTGGTACTAATAACATGATTGTAGGGGTTGAGCATGGCTCATACATTATTGACTAGTCTTTACTGTATGTACTACGCCTTAGTTCTGTTTTCAGGACAGTCGCGACTGTAGGAAGATAGAGAACATAGAGGTGCATGCAATGTCGATAGATAACTGGCTATGCCGTGGAATGGGGAGAGGAATAGAAGATAGTAAGTAGGCACATATGGTAAAGTAAAAGGGAGCGAAAGGTAATAGTAATAAAATAGTAGACACTGAAGACTATCTAACTTAAAAGAAAAGCAGGTAACAAAATCTAGTATGAATACCAGAGCGTAACTTCGAGACCGCATAAACGATCTTCTGGCCTAAAGCAGCTCGGGTTTCCTTGCCCGGGTTTTGAGCTTAATCTTTTGTACCTTTTATCAGGATACTATGAGATATCTCCCCCCAATGATTTGTCACCCTCGCAGGTTGTTGACGTCATATTGACGGGTTGTTGATGAAGGAGATGGCGAGAGAATGTTGGGAGATGGTGATTTATCTTAAGCCTACTAGTAAGTCTAGAAAGGCATTTACTAGCATATTACAAAGGTATCGCTGCTTTGCTGGGTCTGATTTGCCTGCAGCGGTCCTAAATTTGACACTGGCTATTATCCTCAATCTGTGCAGTTTCTCTCGTGATAAAGCTGTTTTTCCATGCGCCTACTTTTGTGTTCTGTGTGCCGTAGTGTGTGGTGAGGCACCATCACTGCCACTATTACTGTCGATTGGTAGACTATCATCTTGCAGTATGTTAAAGTTGACATATTTCTTCCTCATATCGATGTGCTGGACTAAGCGTGTCAGTCAGTTGGAAAAACTCGCTATCTCAAACGAGGTCATTATATCTAAAAGATAGTATCAAGTACAAAATAGAGCTGGAATATATGACTTACAGTCGTCAAGATAGCCTAGCAAAATTCGATGAACCGATGATAGTCTGATGTTAGTTGATGTGGGGGTGGGGTTTACGGTTATCAATTAACCAACAAAAAGCTGCACAACAATCTAGGGCCAAAGTCACATATCCACTTGGTCTTCTTTGTGGTAAGTTGTATAGCTTCGGGGGCGCTCTGCAAGCAACGCTGCCTACGCGGAACCCCATTCCACGCACCATTAGGGCTGCGCCGTGAGGCTCCCCTTTGTCTTGAGGACATATGAGTGAGTGGAATTTGCTGCAAGGTGGCCAGTCTGGCCTTAGCCAAACATACCTTCCTCTAGCCATCAGGGATAGAGCAGTACCTACCCAATACAAGACTCGGGCAGATATTCGCAATGGCGTGAAATAAGCCTCCTAGACCTTGACGTGTCCCCAACCAAGAGCGCAACCGACGAGAAAGACAAGAGAAACATATGATGCCATCTCCTCACAACGGAATTTAGAGGGACTGAGGTCACAGTATACTGAGACAACTCAAAGCTCGGAGGCGCGCGCACTGGCTGGGACTTCGCCATCTATCAAAGAGGTTCAAAGCAAAGAGGCAAGTGGAGGTGGGTTACTCGGGACAAGCCATCAAGTATCTAATATGAAACCCGCAGGTGTGCCAAATGGCCTGAGAACAGCCACACACACTTGGCTGACAATATCCTTGTGATTATCAGCAACCAAGCTGCACATGCCTACTTGTTTCCCCGACAAACTCTAGCTATGAAATAGCCCTCAGTTCCATCGGTTAGCGAAGATAGGGCAAGACAGGCGCCGTTTATCCCATGTGAGCATCCGACAAGCCATGTATTTCTAGGTCCATGAGCACGGTCATTTACGGCAACGAACTCCCTAACTCTCTGGAAAAATAAGGCGCTACCCTCCAAACATCCCTCAACTCCCCCATCCACAACCTATAGTCACTGAGCAGCTACAAGCACTTGCGATCAGCTCGGATTGATCGTAGGAACTAGAAGCCCTGTCAAGACACAGAAATATTGACTTCAACGCCTCCATGAAAAAAATTCCATGGACTTCCCCTCTAGAGACGAGTCCAAGTATGACTGCTTGCGACCCGCTTCCGATAAAGGGACATCGGGGCTCACTACACCCCCGAGCACGAGGACACCCGGAATACACTTTCCACATTTTCCTCTGTTGAAAGGCAAACGTATTTCGGATATTGTGTTTCTTAGAGGCCGATAAAACGGTTGATTGACCGAACTCTCGCGAAAAAAAGTCTCACGCAGACGCCTTCTGGATAGAGATTTCTCCCCGGAGTTTGTGTATAGTCGTAGTCATAATCAGTAGGCCCATAAGGAGGAAACCTAGCTAGGACGGCGCCGCTCGGATCTCACGAACCACCACGCCCCGAAGTCAGCGGCCTCCTCAAGGACCCGACAACTCTTTTATTCCGTTTTTTTGGTCCTTCGGCTTTGATAGGAGTCTTCGAAGACTCAAGGGTGGATCGACGCCTAATCATTTAGTAAAGTCAGCCCATGTGACAAAAAAGGATATCAAGTAATAATGATAAGAATCTTGTTAAAAGAAACGACCACCACACTATGATGAGCTAAAGTAGGGAAGAGCAAGAGAAGATGGCGAAGTTATGGGATTTCAAGGGGTGGTAAACAAAGACCAAGGCTCTGAGGATTGCCTTAGCAGTCAACACCACGATGCGCAGCATTAAATTACATGAATAAAGCCGCGTCATCTCGGAATCTAGAGGGCGAAAGCCATAATCCCGAAAGCGATGCACTAACAAGCGTGATGGGAACATGGAAAGTTTATGGGCCCATAAAGGCCGAGCTGTTCCTGCGGGTAGCGGAACTCGAAGCGACGAGTTTGCTCCGGTTCCAGGTGCTGGGAGTACTTCTGATGGCGACAACTTCCGGACATTCCAGAGGACCCAAGAAACGTTGGGATGAGGCCGCGAAGTCCAGCGGGATAAATCAGGAGGCCGACCCTGTCAGGGCTAGTAATGCAGGGAAAGGGGTTGGTCGTAGTCGTATTGGTGCTCTGTTCGACCCCATGGGAATTTGGCAGATAGTCTAGCGTGGCGGAGTAGACCTAGACCTAGTTTCACATCCCCTTACGGTCAAGTGAACTCCAACTTTAACTTAAGTTGGTTGCCTGGCCAGGCGAAGGCTCCGGTCCGGCCGTAGGCTTTTTGAGTGACTGGAACTATCGGCGTTTAGGGTGGGAAATTAGGAGAAAACGGAGTGACAAGATCATAGTAAGCAAGTTTAGGCTGGGTGGTTGCTATAGTGTGGGCAAAAAAAAAGGGGGGGAGTTGAAAAAGGCGAGGGTTACACGTGTGAAAATAAGATGATTTGAATGGGAAACCACCCTATTTGAGAAGGAGCTGCACATGAAAACAGCAGGTACGTAGTATAGGAGAGCAGAAGCAACAAGGCAAAAGTGCAAGCGTGATATTACAGCTGCAAGCAGAGGGCATGGCATCAAAAAATTGTTGCGGTCTGGCACATTGTCATTGGTGGTCAATAGCTTAATGCTTGCTGAATTGATCGTTCCTTACCGCACCGTCCCACTAAAGTTCAAGCCCCAGCCAGCCCCTGTCTAGGCTGCACGTTTGGCTTCTTGAAGCAATGAGGTGCATATCAGTCAGGGTACATACGCCATGTGCTGCAGGGTCGCGCAGCGTAGCAGCATGTATGTAGCCAAGTGGTAAGGTCCAATTTTTGCCAAGCCTAAGATCTTACAGATTAATGCTTTTATTGGTCTGATCAGGTACAGAGAAGTGCACGCCCCTGGCTTTGTCCTTGTTGAGTTAACGATTCCTCCAAGTTAAGCTAAGCAAAAAAAAGCAAGCTTTGGGCTAGCCTGGCCAGATAGGCCTGCCAACCACTTCCCATAAAGGCCTTCTCGATCTCTTGTTTGTCCTAGGAGGCTGTTCCGTTTGGATTGTAGCCATCTCAGGACTCACAAGGCCATTATTTCTGTGGTTTTGGCCGCTAATACCCCCTTTTCCCTCCCCCTTTCCATTTCTCATCCCATACTGTCTTTTCCTCTCAAGTTTCATATTGCATTGGCTTAATAGTCCTCGATCATACAACCTCTTCGTCGACCTACCTGTTATCCTTTTCGGCCCCATCTACCGTCCAAAAGCACCACTTCCACGCACTTCGACACCGACCAGCTCTGCCACCCTCCTCCTCCAAACCAACCACTGCCCTAAATCGGCACAATGGCACCAAAATCCGGTGCGTCTAGGCGCCAGAGGGAGTACCCTATCATGACGCCAGACGATGTCAAGGCCCAGATTGCTGAAGGCCATTCTATGGTCATCTTCGAAAACTATGTTCTCAAGATCGACGCCTGGATCCCGTACCACCCCGGCGGTGAACTGGCTGTTTACCACATGATTGGCCGTGACGCCACTGATGAGATGATTGCGTAAGTATCTCCAAGTCTTGGCAGGTCTCCGTTCATCTCTGTAAAACATTGGCTCTAACCACCTAGTTTACTACAGCCTGCATTCTCCCGAAGCCCGTGCCATGATGGCGCGCTACAGAGTCGGCCGCATCGAAGGCCGCTGGACAAACCTCGTGCCCCCGATTTCAGGCGGGAAGTATCTAACCAAAGCCCAACTCACAGAAAAGAGCATCCCCAGCTCTTCCAGCGACAGCAGCTCAGCGCCGCCGTCCCCCACATTCGACAAAGAGCCGTCATCCGGCCTTCGTGGCCGCAAAACTGCTGGCCTCAAGGAGCCCGCTGTGCGCAGCGTCTCTGTGTCCTCAATTGAGGACGAAGAGCTCAAAGTCCCCTTAGATGGCATGACATATCTAGACCTAGAAACAAAAAAGGCCATATCGATTGACTTGGACAAGTACCCGTCTCTGGAGGAAGATTCCCAAGCCATGATTGTCGAGAAATACCGCGAGCTGCACGAAAAGGTCAAGGAGGCTGGCCTGTACAAACTGCGCCCGATGTCGTACGTTGTCGAATTCACGCGGTACACTGCCTTCTTCCTGACTAGCATGTACCTATTGCACCTCGGATGGTACTGTAGCAGTGCCCTTGTTCTCGGTATCTTCTGGCACCAGCTGTCATTTTTTGGCCACGATTCGGGCCACATGGCCATCACACAAAATTTCACACTTGATACTCTTATGGGCATCATGGTCGCCGATTTTGTTGGTGGGCTGTCTCTGGGCTGGTGGAAGTGGAGCCATAATGTACATCATATCGTCACCAACCATCCGGAACATGATCCTGATAACCAGCATCTGCCTTTCCTGGCCGTCTCCCACCGTTTCTTTGAAAACCTATGGTCCACGTACCACAAGAAGATCCTCGCCTATGACTGGTTTGCACAGAAGATCGTGCGCTGGCAGGCATACCTCTACTATCCCATCATTGCCTTTGGCCGTTTTAACCTCTATGTTCAGGGCATGATTTTCCTGATCAAGGGCACCGGCCCCACCAAGGGCCAGGCCTGGTGGTGTCGCTGGCTTGAGATTGTTGGTATGACCTTTTTCTGGTACTGGTTTGGATACTGCCTTGTGTACAAGAGCATCGACGGCGGATGGAACAGACTTGCCTTTGTCCTCATCAGCCACATGGCCACCACGCCTCTACATCTCCAAATCACCCTATCTCACTTTGCTATGAGCACCATGGACCTAGGACCGGCCGAGTCCTTCCCCCAAAAGATGATGCGCACCACTATGGATATTGATTGCCCGCAGTGGATGGACTTTGTTCATGGCGGTCTACAGTTCCAGGCCGTTCACCACCTCTTCCCCCGTATCCCCCGCCACAACCTACGTGATGCTCAGAAGCTGGTGTTTGAGTTTTGCAAAGAGACGAAAATTCCGTACGCCTTCTTCGGCTTTACCAATGCCAATGTGCAGATGATTGGCCATCTGGCCGATGTCGCTCGCCAGGGTCAAATTCTGGCCAAGTGCAAGCAAAGCATGATCGACCGCAATGAAATCTTGGGTCACCACCACTAAGTCTCAGAGTTTTTTGAAGGAACGTTGGGTTTACGCACTTGAGATCACGGCGCATATGGGTTCTTGTTTTCTCTTTTTGTTATTTTTTCCAGAACTGTTTTATTCTTTAGAGGGTGGTCGTTTGTTTGGACTTTATTCTGGATTTTTCATATAATATTAGTACACTTTGCACAGTGGAAGCATATCAGTAGGTCCAATAGATTGACGATGAAATGACTCTTCTTTTTTTCACAATAGTCGCAACATGATGAAGCTATAGATATAAAAAAGCCTTCATTGGATTAATGTTTGCTACATAACACATGACATACGGACCGATATAATGGATGTTAAATTCACGGACCAGTGTCGTAGTGGATCCCGGGCCACATACTATGTCCTAAATACGGTGCTTATACATTGAATGACAACCATTTTATCATATGGCCAGAATCATCCCAATGTGACAAGTCAAGTTACACACTAGTGCACCTACTACTGCCCTTTCTTCCCCCGCCCCGAAAGTCGTCCAAACTGCCGACCAAGACCCGATTTTGGCTTAGGAGCTGGCGCACTTGGCACAGGCCCAGTGTCTCTTCCCACACCAAGCTGTGGATTTTGGCTACGATCACGTGACTTCACGTTAGGGTCTACCTTAGGGTCGCCAAGACCTAGCGGATACGCCTCCTCATGGCCACTTCCACCCCGTCCCTGGGCTCTACGGGATCTCTCTTGCACGCTTCGAAACTTTTCGAGCAGCTCGCCCCATCGGATGCTGTTGTCGTCTCTGCCCTTGAGACGGTTTGATCTGTCGAAACTGCTAGACGATGAACTTGGTGCAGACGTAGAGCTGTGGATAACAAGTGTATCTGTTAGAATCAGTTGCGTGAAGCGTTGAAAGGAAGAAGACACATACGATCTCTGAGGGATGTGTAAATATCCCATGCTGCTAACACTGTTCAGACGATTCTTTAGTGCTGCAAAGGCCGAAGACTGTGGCAGAAGCATCAAAAGGCCGTAAAGGCATTTATAGAGATATGGATGTCTTTCAGGCTCCAACAATTGAAGACGAAGATCTGGAGGATAGAGACAAAACGTAAAGGTCAATAACTAGTTCACGCTATCACGCCAAGTCCACTTTTCAAATGACCTACAGGTAAACATTGGCGACTCAATAAGCTGGACAAGCTTGTCGATTTGAATCAGAAGATTGACCGTCATATCAAACTCAGCACTAGATGTGGTGTGACGTGACGTGACGTGGTGTGGCGTATTAGTGACTAAAAAAACACGTGTGGAATGAATAGGTGGCTTGGAGACAGACGTACAATATTTGAAGCAGATGATACGCTTGTTCATAGGCCTGGGCTAAGAGACATAAAGAGAATGTGGCTACAGAGTTGAAGCACCAAGAACGAAACAAAGCCACAAACAATGTTTGACCATCCTATGCTAATTGTTAGCGGATACTCACTAAAGCACGGAATAGATGGCATAATGTGGTACAGGCTGTTTCCAACATACCTTGGTATCCAAGTTGCGAAGACGCTTGCGAAGCTCCGTCAACTGTGGCGCCGTGATGAGATTGTTATTGAGGTTCTGCACCATGATGCTTGCAAATTCAATGTCATCCTCTTTTTCAATGCAATCAGCCAGGGTGCGGTATATTTTCTCAGGGCTGAGATTTACACACAGCTGTCGGATGATCAGATTACCTCTTGTTTCCAGCAGACTACGGTCAGAAAAGAACAGGCGCAGTAAGTCAACCATGAACTTGGTGAAGTAATCGTCTTCGCTGCTGCAGGCAATCTGCGACAAAAGCTGCAAGTCCTTTACCACAACAGCCTCGGAAGTATCAGAAAGGGTCTTTAAAAGCGCAGGGAATGTAATATCGTTAAAAGTCAAGACCTTGCGAGAAGATCTCTTATGAAGCATGATTAGCCATGTCATGGCTGCAACTCTAGTTTCTTCATGGTCATTAAGGAAAAGAAGAGTAAGAGAGTTGACAGCTGCGGCATAATTGAGATTCAACGATGGAGTTACGGCGTCCGAGGGTGTGGGCGACGGGGTTGGCTTCGCAGGCACTGGCGTATTTATCTTAGATTTCGCAGTTGCAGCGGCCCCCGATATTCCGGTTTGGTTTTGAGTAGGAGTTGGAGACCGCGTCGTCTCCGGGTCCCGGCCACTAACTCCCAAAGCTTGTTGGGCAGGGTTTGCTCCCGACACGACTCTATTGCCCATCGAAGTGCCATCGCCTAGAGAGCTGACATAATCCATTAACGACGTATTAAGACGAGAGGCAGCTTGGCGGATCCTTTCTACGTCATTCGCAATAGCCGGAAGCATGTGGGCCAATATTCTTGGCGTAAATGGGAGGACTTCCTCGGGGCAGATATTAAGGAACTCATTGACCCAACACAGAGATTCTAATATTGAGTCTTCTTCTAAATTATTGGCCAGATGTTAGCATATTTCTTTCGATATTAGCACCACGACTGCGACAACTTGCCTAAGGAAGTATCATTCTCGAGAGTGCTAGTAAGAATGTCCAGGATTCGAGAGTAGTCGATCTCAACATCTTGACCTGGCTGCCACTCCTCCTCGCTTTCCTGTAATTCGTCGAGGTTTCCTTCATCGTCATCATATCCATCGCTGTCATTGTGGTCGCCATCTTCGAGGTCTACTTGGCCACTGTCACTGTCAACAGACTCAACGCGTTTCCGCTTCCCCCCTTCGTTTGACTTCTTGCTTTCAGCGATGCCCTTTCGTATCCTTGCAATGCGCTTGATTTCGCTCAAGAAACGATCTAAGCACTTGCGCGTGGCAATGTGGACATCGCGGTTCTCGTCACTAAGAAAGCGCAAAAGACCAGTCAGGAAGTCAGGGAGATAAGAAACCAGCTCAAGATCAGGAATTCCATCAAGCAACTCGATCCAGCCAACCAAGAACTGGCGAGCATATGGATTAGTTACCAATATTCTTTCCTTCAACAACGGAATAAACTTTGGAAGGGAGAAAGCTAGTTCGTATTCATCCGGTCCGCCCTGGTCATCATCTGCCGATTTCTCTTTGGGAACTACCGACTGGTACTCGACAGCGTTTTCTGACACAATATCTTTGATTAGACGGTCGAGCAGTTCAGCGCCATTCTTGACGGACAGTTCGTGGTCAGTGCATAATTTGCACAAACAGTCGAAAAGATGATTGAAGAAATAGAGAATCTCTCCCTTAGCCACCTTGGCAATGTTATACATAGACTCGCAAGCATAGTACCGGACTCTAGCCTCGGGATCTGTGAAGCAAGCCAAAACAGGAGGTATCAGTTTTCTAAGATATTGGGGGAGTTCCTGCGAGACATCACATGTTAGATGATATCGACAGCAGCTATCGGGAAAGGAGACCTTTCGATGAGATGAAATGGGGGAAAAAAGGGTTGTTGCATACATGACCTAAGGCAATAGCTGCAGCTGCAAGGCCTATTAGGCCGCCATTTCTAGCATGTGGGATAGAGCTTTGATAGGCGAAGTCATTACAAAGCTGGTCTATGATGACGTCGATTGTTTCGAAAGTTCGGCTGGCAACGAGATTACGAACAACTCTCTCGAGACTAGACGGAAAAACATAGACCCGTTAGCTTGCGCCTGATTGCCGTAAACATTGAGTTCACAGGCTACACAACATCAGAGTAAAAAAGCGAGTGGGCGCTGTTCTTTTGAATGGAGGGGGAGGGGGAGCGACTTACTCAAGTGCACCAAGCTTGCGCTTGTCGTAGAACTTGTCACCTAAAGCCCGCTGGATTGAACTGTCCATGGGTGGATGGATGCAGACGTATGAAGCAAATGAAGCCGATCGAGAGACTCTGCATTAAGTGAGGCTGATGATATCGTATCAAGCGCAAGTAAAGCAGGGCAACTGTTGAGATTAGCGGCTAGCTTTCAACCCAAGACTATATCCAGCAAAAATAAAGAAGACTCTACAGTAACAAGTAACAAGGGATAGAAAGAAACGAGGCGTGAGAAGAGTCTGTGTCGCTTAGTTTTTCCAATATGTCATATGGTGTGGTGAAGGCTGTGGTTTCTAATTCTTTCAGCCTGATAACAGGGAAAAAATTAAGAACCCAAGACAGGTAGAGCACCCTGGTGGTGCGGCAATATGTGATAGGGTTCTCAGGAAGTAAAAAAGCGACTAACTGTGGAGGCCCGATTCTTCTTATGAAGGGAAATTAATATCTAGTAAGTCGGTGAGAAAAAGGATATTATGATGGCTTATGAAAGAGCAGGACCTTTATGCTTTTATACAAGCCTGATGGTGTAGAGATCGTGATGGTAATTGGCCAAGGGCCAAGTAAGATGTCCCTGTTCTCGTCTGGGGCCGCTAGCAGCTGCCAGACAGCTGACAGTTGTTGGTATGCAGGTACGTCATGGGGACATTCTATACATTTATGCACATTACTTGATGTGACGCCATTTGCGCTTCACCATCGCTAAGCTAATATTGTTAGACGCCAGTTACGCCTCACCATCGATAATATTATTAGTCTATTGTCGTGGCTTTCGGGGAGTTTCCCGTTCTACCAAGCTCTCGAAAGTCTCATCACGCTCTCCTCTCATTTTCTCTAGGTCTGTACGGAGATTGTCTAGTTCGGCGCGTGCAAGATGCATATCGGTAGGGAGTCCTTGAAAGATAGTTAATTGCGCATCCAAATCTTTCTTAACAGCTAGAAGCTGAAAATACTCATTCTCGTCCGCCATAATGCGGGCAAGGGAGGGGACACCCTCAAGCCGTAGCAAATCTGTAGCTGCAGCTGCAGCAGCTTGGTCTTGTATCGCAGGTAGTCGCGAAGCCGCTGTCTTGATTCGGCGTTGAGAATCGAGATTTTGGCGTGCTAGGTCAGTGGGGTGATTATACCCGTCTTGTTCAAGCCCTCGGAGAACCGAATTTACGCCAGGAAGGGCTTCGGTTCTTATGTAATTCAGAAGCGCATCCACCCGGGAGGCCATTTGCTGGATTTCGCATGATTGGCCCTGGAGATCCGCGATAACATGGCCAAGGTCTATAGGCGAAGGCAAAGCAGTCCCCGTAGAAACGGCAAGAGCTGACATCACATCCAAGGCGGCGGCGCCTTCAGCTGTTAGGGAGTCTTCTACAGCTTCAAGCAAAGCATCGCGCAACTGCTTATCAGGTGCATCACGAGCAGCATTAACTTCCTCGAGCGACGAAGCTTCAGCCGCTGCGATGGCGTCGCGATCCTCGCCAGCGGCTTCATCGAAGCTAGCAAGGGCATGCAATGCCTTTAGCGTCTCTGGTGTGCGCTCGAACTCTGGAGGATCTCGTCCAGGAAAGGCGGAGCGGTACTTGGCAGCCAGCCAAGAATCAACATAGTTCCAATCGCGGGCCGTAGAGGCGGCAATACGCGCGACGGATGGCGAGAAGATTGCATTTTTTGGTAGCAAATGGGTCATTGCGAGGTGGGATGAGGCTAAGGAGTGTAGAGTGGGATGGATTGAGGCCGTGTAGAGGAAGATGGGGATAGTTGCTTGCTTGTGTGTGAAGTTGGAATATTCGCTAGTCTAAGCTAGGTGGGAGACTTCTAGCCCATGATTCTAGATAAGCGATAGCTTTCTACTCAATAGCTTCTAGGATCTATCAGAAGAAAAGTCCTTCAATGAAAGGATGGGATGAATTAAAACGATCCTTAAGCTTTCATCCAGAGTGTGGATCGCATTGTTCCATCAGATGAAGAACCCTAAATACTAGGGTTCAACTCAACAAGACAGAATCATCTAGCATCTCGTCTCCACTTTTATCATACTAAATAAGGACTTAGTGCTGGTTGGTGTAAGCTAAATTTATCTCCAGGGGTGGCTAAGCCTAGTATAATAAACACTTGCTCTGTATCAGTTAAAGCCAATTTGTTAGTAACAGTTGTCCGCTTGGTGCATTGGTCTCTTGGTAGAGTAATCCTCAAACTCGAACGGTCCCTTAGTATTTCACGTGTTTTCTTGCCTTTTTTTCTCGCTCTTCTTCTTTCATCTTTTCTTCAGTCGTTTTCTACTTGCAGTGTTTCCTTCTGTTTCTCTATCGCATAGCTTGCTTCTTTTTAACCGCTGTCTAGTCTGTCTGGACCAATCTCTTGATCTCTCTGGCCCCTCCACCCACAAAATGCATCTGCGAATCCCTCATCTTGCTGTGCTCACTGCCAGTGCTTTCGCTCCTTCCGTCTACGCTCTCTCAGAACACAATATTCCCTCCGATCTTCCTGTGTCATCCCTACTCTCTTCCGCCCAAGTCCACCTGTCGAAAGGCGAAACCTCCGATGCCCTCCTCTACTATGACGCCGCTGTCTCCCGCGATCCGTCCAACTACCTCACAATTTTCAAGCGCGCGACAACCTACCTTTCCCTTGGCCGCGTGAACCAGGCCACCGAGGACTTTAACAAAGTCTTGGCGCTCAAGCCCGGATTCGAAGGCGCCCATATCCAACTTGCTAAAATCAAGGCACGCAATGCCGACTGGGACGGAGCTCGCGGCGAGTATAAAAATGCACACAAGACTGCCTCATCGCCTGAGGTTGTAGAGATGGAGACTGCTGCCAAGGCTGCCGTCTCTGGTATGGCTGCTCATGAGCGCGGCGACTGGGCCACCTGTATCTCTGATTTGAGTGTGTCCATCTCCGTCGCCTCCCGAGCCGCCTCGCTGCGCGAGGCCCGGTACAAATGCAGGGCAGAGAAAGGAGAACTAGAAGAGGCCACGGCCGATCTCCAGCAACTACTTCACATCCGTCATAGCGACACCCGACCACACCAAGTAATCGCGGCCCTGTCGTTCTTCGCAATGGACAACATGAATGCTGGAATGGAGCAGATTCGCAAATGCCTAATCTCTGATCCGGATTCTAAAGTGTGCATGGCACAGCGCCGGGTTATGAAGGACACGCAGAAGAGCATTGATAAGACACTCAAGTTAATCGAGGCGGGCCGCTCTTCTGCTGCTATCAAGACATTGGTGTCTACTGATGCTAACCCGGGTCTTTTGGCTGAAGTTAAAACAGTCATTGAGAACCTGAAGAAGGAAGATATCCTGCCCGCGGGCGTTAGCAGCCGACTTTATAACCGACTGATTGAGCAGACATGCCGGGCATACTATGACGTAAGAGA
This sequence comes from Ceratocystis colombiana, assembly GCA_026419805.1. Classification (NCBI taxonomy): domain Eukaryota; kingdom Fungi; phylum Ascomycota; class Sordariomycetes; order Microascales; family Ceratocystidaceae; genus Ceratocystis; species Ceratocystis colombiana. The sequence goes on along the minus strand of JAOSLS010000098.1, from coordinate 48,466 downwards.
TAAATGCCCTTTCTCTCTCTCCTTCCCCCCCCCCCCCCCCCCAAGTGAACATCGTTTTTGCTTTGTCTTGTTTTATGCATTTTCTTTTCCTTCACAAGCTAACATACCCTGTCGATTATAGTCAGGTAGCAAAAAGGCCGAAAATTACTGTCCCGATGCCCTAGCCAACGACGAAAACTCGCTTTATGGTCTTCTATGGGAGGCTAAAAAGAGCATGGATACGGAAGACTTTGACGGCGCGGTTCGTAAACTCACACAGGCTAACGAGGCTCATCCCGATCAGAGGGATCAGATTCAACGCCTCCTCCAGAAGGCCCAGGTCGCTCTTAAGCGTAGCAAGACCAAAGACTATTACAAGGTATTAGGTGTTCCCAACGACGCCGACGAGCGTCTTATCAAGAAGGCATACCGCATGCGAAGCAAGGAACACCACCCCGATAAAGCTGTGAAGAAGGGCGTGACCAAAGAGGAGGCAGAGAAGAAAATGGCCGCCATCAACGAAGCCTACGAAGTGCTCAGCAATCCGGAACTTCGCCGCAGATTCGATCAGGGCGATGATCCGAACGACCACTCAGGCAACTCGGGCCACCCTGGCGGCCATCCCTTTGGTAACTTCAACTTCCAAGGCTTCCCCGGCGGCTTCCCCGGCGGCTTCTCCGGAGGCGGCCAGCAATTCCACTTCAGCGGCAACTTCCGGTAGACAGCAGGACCGGGCTCTGCTTGGGTGGAACAAATGTATTGAATGTCATATAAGCGTATATTTCTGAAGTCCTGATCAAGCTTAGGCTTAGACGCTTGTGTGATGTGTGACGTGTGACGTGTGATGGTGTTGGGCGTGTCGTGTTGCTACAAGTATTATGGCATGTATTATTGCATGTATTTTTGTTGTAGGCTTGATGGCGATACGGCGGGTATGTGAGGGCGTGATATGGCGTCGCATAATCGTGCAATTTACGGCGCGGCCTTGCTAGTTGCACAACTGTAACAGCCAGTGAATAGCGGCATTGCGTTTGTAGAGGCGCTGTGTACTTCTAGTAGCTGTTAGCAAGGCGCCTACCATCAATAAATAAATAATCCCCAATAGTGCCTGTGGAACTTTGTAGTCACAAGTACTCTCTCTGTGGGGACTTGAAGCATAATTGACTACTGCCTTATCTGGCCCAGACTGCTTAGTAATGGTTATTTTCTAGTTTTGCCGTCACATCAAATCATATGCTCAATGACATACAGATGTCACAAAACTTCTTTGCCATATCATTCAGTTATCGGTTTTAGCCACCGTCGGCAACCTACATGTCATCATTCATTGATGGTAGCAAGTTATATACACAAGATCCACAATCAAAACACCCCTTCGTAGCTATGCTCGCTGGAATCAATACCCCCCATCGCATCGAACAATCGGAAAATCTCATGTAGCATTAACCAGCAAGCAAAGTGACGAGCCCAAGCACATTGCAACGTGCAGAAGCGAGGAACGGAATAATGAAAGAGAAAAATAAAAGAGGAAAATGATAACAGAGACAATAAAGAACGCTCTCAACAGCATAAATCGCATCGTACAAGAGAGAGGGAAGTGAGCCCTAGGGAGGGCGAGGGTGAGAGAGTTAGAGAGAAGAAGAGAGGGGAGGTACAGTGAGAGAGACAAAGTGGGAAAGGGGAAATGAAGAGGGCGGGACAGACGGCATCTTCTTTAAAGATTGAAAAGCGTTCGCAATCTGATGTCTTGCTTCAAGTGTCAACACCCACTGTGATCATGAGAAATAGTAGCAACGCCATTTCCCTCGTTTTCGGGGCAGTGTTGTTTTTTCTTCTCATTTTACTGCCTATTCACTTTTTCATGACAGCTTTTTTAATTTTATTTTTCAGTCATTGCGGGATGTTCAAGCTTTATCATTGCGGCTGACAAAGTAAGACCTTGAGAGCGAAATGTTAGCCTTAAAATTCGCGACCCGTAAATGTTTCTGGCCTATAGCCTCGCTAAAACAAACTTACTTGGAAAATTCATAAGCAGACCAGCAGATGGCCGTGCTGGGCATGGTGGTTAGAATGCGAGGACCCATGCCCTTGAAGAAGCCTTTGGCGCCCTCGCGAGCAAAAAGAAGTTTGCATCCAGAGATAAAACCATTGACGCTGCGAAGTTCAGCATCTGTAGCTGTGCCTCGGGTCTGGAGCATAGTTTTGATGACGTCCATGGGCGTCGTCAAGGCAGAAGCAAAACCACCCGCAACAGCACCAGCAGTGCAGTGAGTCAAAGGATCGTACTTCTTAGATGGGTTCATCGCTGTCGATATAGACTCATAGGCAAGGAACTGGAGAGCGGTAAAAGGAACAGTCATGGAAAGCGTCGTGGGGTATGAGACATAGAAAGCAGCGATACCCTCCTTCCGATACACATAGCGGGCGCAATCAAATATAGACCGATACATCTGGCGCGAGTTGTGCATTTGCATGCGCTGCTTGATGACATCGAAAGGATTCATGAGAGCGTCGCTGGCAATCGTAGCACATGCACCACTAGTAGCTGTGTGGAAGATACTAGCGTTAATAAGGAGCACTGTCCCAAGCCTACTAAAGGCAAAACTTACCAGCAGCTAGAGGGTGGTGGACACCAGCTTCATTACCACCCATAATATGCTTGACAGCTTCGTAGGTAGCGAAGTAGACTGCGTGCGCGGGGCCTAGACAATGGGGGCAGAATTTTATTAGACTAAACCATGACCGCTTAAGAAAATAAGCGAAGCAAGCAAACGTACCGGCACCAACAACAACACTGGTCATGCCTCGCCATAAGCTAAGAACGCCCTCAGTGGAGGCGATTCTGAAGGTCCCCTCAACAACGCCATTGTAAACGGCTGAGGGTTTGGGGCTTAACACCTGCATTCTGGTCTGTCATCAAATAGTTAGCAGGAAGAGCGTGCACATGATGTTTGAAATTTACACGAGGCGTAGGGCTTAGGCGTCAAGGGCAGCAACAGTATCAATCCATTGCCATGTGTATGAAGCAAGCGGATATATTGTTACAAAAGCCATGTTCCCTGACAGGAGCCTAAAATGGGGATTATCACCTTAATTGCATCGATAGGGTACATAACAGTGTGTTCCTATGCCGAGAGTCAGCCATTGGCTACGTTATCGATCGGGGGATGTATCGAGTTCGAGTTGGACATCGTACCGCAATACCAGCAAATGCACCTGCGAGCATGTTCTGGCCTAGGGAGAAATTAGGCGGCAAAGCCTCGTAGCTGAAGAAGAGAAAGCCAAGACACGTTAGAACAAAATTTACACGGCAATATATGCTTTCCTCTTCTTGGTCCGCCCGGCCAGAACTGGTCGTTAATAAACGCCAGTTATGTTTGGTGGTGTACCATAACGGCCAAGATCCAAGCCCACAAAAAGGAATTGTCTTGTACGGAGAGAAAAGCCTAGCACATACTCATATTCCTCTTCTTCAACATGCTTGAGAGCATCTGATTGTGACATTTTAACCACGGCTTCCGACACTTGGCCGGAAGTCTTTTCCTGTAGGGCCGCCAGGTTGTCGTCGGGGAGTACTGTATAGGTGATAAGGGTAGACTAGTTCGAAGAAGCGGACGTCAAGGGAGTTGTCAGCTTCACAGGGTTCGACTCTGGAGAAGCAACGATCGCGAGTGTTGGGCGGTGAGTTGTTAATGATTGGGGATAATCGACTGGGTTGTGACTGCGAAGTCGACAGCGAGAGAGGCGAGGCGAGGCGAGGCGGGACTGCTTGCTTGCTTGTTAAGAGTCGGGGGACCTGCAGGAGACGAGAGGAAAAGGGAGGCAGACGAAAAAAAGGAAAGGAGAAGAAGCCAGCAAAACAAAGGCCAGATATGTTACTTGGGGATCTGCGGGGGGCTGAGAGGGTTGGCTGGTTGTAGATAATCAAAGAGGCCGAATGAATATTTGGCGATGGCAAGTCCAGGTTCAGTGGAGATGTCGAGAGCAAAATGCAAAGTCATTTGAATTTTAGTCCAAAAATCAACAAGACCAGCCCAGCCGCATCGGCGCTTTTTTTTTTTTTTTTTTTACTTGTCAGTAGCAGATTTTACAGCCTTCTCTCCACCTTAGCTTAGGTGGGGTCACCACCGCAGATTACAGATTACAGTGCACCCAGGCCTTTTTTTTCCCTTTTCTTTTTACATTTCGCTCACTGCTTATTGCCGAGAAGCTAATGAAACAAAGAAGAAAAGACATGTGAGATAGAGATGTAGGATGTGGGTGGCGGGTGGATTAATCAGACAGTCGAGGGCGATGACCCCGCTACACTGGTTAACGATATGTGTCGCGAGCCCATGCCTGGACAGATCTTTTTTCTCTTCAAAATCGTCATCACACACATAAAGCCAGTGCGGTCTGACCCCAGTGATCTAGGCTAGGACCTAAGAAGGGTACGGCATTCATGCTCATCTCACTTCAAATTACTGTGCGGAGTCGGAGATATCTTGGTGGGTCTTAGTCAACCACCATAGTCACAATTCGGCTCAGTGGTGTAACCCTCTAGTGGCTCTGGCTTTCTTTGCCGGTACAGGCCCTGAAGCTTTGGCGCGCAGCTTGTCCCTCAGTGCTCAGCCCCCCCGTTTCTGTCTTATCAATCTGCTCGAAGGAAGTCAGCCAGTTTGAAGTAGATGTGGGGCATTCCCCTCGTCATAATAGGCGGCATTATCAGAATTTTTCCTCCTTTTTTCCCGGGCTGCCGAGTTCCGGTGAAGGGATCTTGTGCTGCGCACTATAAGAAACGCTCAAATATGCATGGGGAAAAATGACGAAAGAAAAGAAAAGAAATGGCATACAGGAAGTGAACCAGGTAGACTCACCACAAACCAGACACTACACCACACCGCACTATTAGTCTGGAATACATCTCAGTATTATTATTACATGATTAAACGCAAACAGCAGCCTAACCGCCATCTTTAAATTACACTGTGGCGCAGGAAAAGCCAAACAACCTAGCGCTGCCGGCCACTTGGCTACAAGGCAGTTCCATTAGAACCCGCCTTATGATTCCGCCGAGTTTGCTTGAGCTGGCGAATCAGTCCCAGCACGCCCGGATCATCGCCGCCAGGCTCATTACCGGTGCTCTTGTCCTGGGCATTGGCTCTGCCCACAGAGGTTTGCCAAACAGACTCTCCCAGGCCGCCACTAGAGCCGTCTTCCATGCATCGGCCTTCAGATGATTCTTCCATGATGCCACGATCAAATCCTGCATTTCTTGCAGGCCGAGCCCCTGCGCGGTGCATGCTTCGACTGCCCGCAAATACAGAAGCTGATGGCTGATGATGCGGGTCCAAAAGCAGAGACCCAAGAGGAGACAGCTGGTCTTGCACGCCAAAAGCAAACCGAGGGGCTCGTCCAGCTTGGTGGCGGGGGTTCGGCCCACGGCTACGGCTCGTGTTTTCCTTCCCATCCTTCCCCATACGCTGGGGTGGCATGCTGTCTGTCACCCCAAACGCCGATTCTCTCCCCTCGTCTTCGTGATACTGAGGCCTTTGACTCAGCGGAAGATGGCCGGGAATGCCCGTCTTGGGGTTAATGACGTAGTTATCCAGGAACCCATAGTAGGACGCTGCCATCTTCCCATGCTTAGCCGTGTAATACCCCCCTCGGACATCATCAGTAGGGGCTTGCGTCTTTGTGCCCTGGCCAACTCCCTTTTTGAAATCAAAGACTGCAAACGAACACACATATCCGAGTCCATCTACATGAATCGTAAACTCCCGGAAAAAGTCAATGATCTGATCGCTACATTTGGGCATTGATGTCCAAAGAACCAAAGGCGCCGTGATGATTCCAATCAGTTCTTCGAGAAAAACAACCAGCTTCATCTTGTACATATCCGCAAACTCCTGCTTCACCTCAAAACTGTGCAGCCGCGTTTCCCATGAGTCAGGCATGTAGCGAGTGTATTCAATGACATTGGTCATTGCATACTCAGGGTCAAATACCAGAGTTTCCTCCTGGATAGAGTCACGTGACCCCTTCCAGATGACACCGAGAACGCCCAGGTAAAAGAGAACAGTCCGTTCGTGTGTGATTTCAAATCCAAGAAACATTTTCTCATCTAGCAGAGTTGCAATGGCCAAAACTGCCAGGAGAGATCCTGATATGAACGAAATTGTGCGAAACACGCGGTCTGATAGCTTCTTGGGGAACTGATCTAGATAGCGTGTTGCAAAAGGATATGACATTTTCAGTCTGTCTTCGAAAATATGTGGCAGCTCGTTGAACTCGCGTAATCTCCACTCGGCCAAAGGGGTGTATCGGCGAGCACTAGCTTTAGAGGGGTCTCTTTGATATTCCTACACAATATCAGCCCTATGAATAATCCAGTGTGAATCACATTAATGCAGAACATCCTAGACTTACATTGTAGTACGTGAAAAAGTGCACTATAAGTGCGTATGCCAGCATGAAAGGCGACAATATCAAGTTAATAGCAGCTGCGAAAACAAAACGCTGCCTCAGCTTCTCGCTCAGAATCGCTCGCGACTCAGCTTTGAGAAAATCGGGGTGGACCTGGCCTCGATAGTCAAAGACAAAGTCAATGATGCAATAGTAGAGATACCATTCAAGCGTGCGCGACAAAACCTGCTTGCGGCCCAGGAAAGGTACAGTGAACGAAACATCGAGAATATCTTTGTTAATCATTGCAATGAAGTAATTGTCCCTGCGCATAAGACGGTTGGCAATATCATGCGCATCAAGGCGTTCTTTTGATTGGCCGCCTATAAATTGTGCAGGGCCTGGCAGCAAGTTCAAGGCCGTGGATGGGTTGGCATCACGGAGAGCCATTATGCGAGCTACAACATCCTGCCATGAAATGGTCTGCATGTCTTCTTCTGGAATGCAGAGCAGGTGGATGTAAAAATTGCGAATGTCCAAGAGTCGCCGCGTGTCGGTAAAGAACTGGACGCACTTCCAAATAAAGTAAAAGCTGTACAGCCAAATTCCAAGGTTCCACAAACCAGACCACCTTTGAGTGCACTTGGGGACAATGACCTCGCTGAGAGAAGCACTATGTGGTATTTTGGAATAGGCCACACATTGCGTGAGAAAAGTGAGGAATACAGCAATGAATGCGGTTTCTCTGTTTGTTCCGGGTTAACGATTGTGACCAATGTAGGTGGGGGGGACGAGGGGAAGAAAGGCAGCATCAGCGGTGTTCTTACACAATATGCAAAACTTTATCGACCAGAATGCACCATATACCGTTGCCATCAAAGTAATCATAAACCTCGCCCATGAAGCTGTCTAGATTTGTGACATTTACCCATTTCCAAAGGGCCTTTTCCCTTGGGTTCGACATCACCGAACCTAGCGTGTGGTGTACAGAGCGTGGTGCTGCTATGGCAGGAACAGGGGCAAAGCCAGACGAGGTCCCAGCGATATGAGGTGGAGGATTGGATGTTTGTGATCCTATTGAGCCGAGAGACCTATCGCGAACTGCTTGTTTGCCTTTTTTTGAGTTGAGGGGTGGAGATTGGCCAACTTTAATGGGGGAGACATGTTGAACCTCAACCAAGAGTGATTCTGGAACGTCATTATTGTCATCGTATTCATCGCTTCGTCCTGTACTGCGCATGTTTCTCCTTCGGTTTAGAGGCCTACTTTCCTCCATAAGAGAAAGCTGATCAAAGGTTGCATCTCCGTCGAGTGCTCCATCAAATGATCGGTTGTCGAGATTCTGTAAGCCAGCAGCAGCTTCTGCTTCTGGGTTACGGAGCCGCTCATAGAAGGACTGGTTGACGCGAGCAGCATCGCTCGGAAGGAAGGAAGTATGCTGAGAGTCCATAGTCGGAAGGACACATGAGCTGCGTGTCGACGTATAGAAACGACAGCTCGCTAGTTTATTGGGTGAGGAGTCGGACAGCCGAGAGGGGATTATGCCGATTCGTACAAACAGACAAGGAGGCTTAGGGGAATATCGGTAGATGGCCGGCCGCACAATCAGTTTAGCTATGCAAATTCAGTAGATATAACAGTTAGCTTGTTGGTATTGCACAGCAACGCAAATGCTATGTTTATGTGTAGCTGATCACGAGGGCGCTTGGATGGGCGGATTTAACTGGCTATTAGCCCAGTTAGCAAGGCGCAGGGCCAGAGGAGACAGAAGAAAAAATGGCAGAGGTACAATACATTATGTGATTATCCAGCCAGAAGCATAGCAAACAAAACAAGTTCAAACAGTCTGGAAGCACCAACTTCCGCAGTATACTTTCACATGCAACAGGCAATATGGCTGCTTGTATAAATGCACATAGAGCACAGGTGGATGAAGCTTTCTAGCTCGGTTCGGTGCCTGTGCGTAGACCACACATACTATGAGAGATATTATGACATAATGGCTATATTCTGCCATTTTTGCACCCTTCTTGGCTCTGTGCTCACCAACCCTACAACATAATAACCCTAATGTGTATTTGCAACTGTTCCAACGCCCCTACTAGCTTGCTATCTTCTCCGTTTTTACGCAATGTTCATTAACCCTAAGTAACCCAAGCATACTATAAACCCCTGGTTCAAGATGGTATCGATGAACAATGGGTGGTTAGTTCAACGACATCAGCTCATCAACAACCAACGTTGACCATCTGTCATTGCGAAAACATGGACACCCAACCAAAGCTTTCCGTTATTTCTGGAAATTTCCGGGCCGGCGGAGATGACAGCCTTTCGCCTGCCCCGTCCTCCGCGAGCAGTCTACGAGGAGCCACAAACCCTCTCACTTCTAAAGTTACAAGTGTCCTCTCAACGTCGTTTGCCGACAGCGAATTCAGAGACGCTTTGGCTCTTTTAGACGCCCGTGGCATTAAGAACACGCCCGACACTCGTAGAGAGCTGCGACTAGATCTGCAAATGGAAATTATTGATAGCAATGCTGTCATTGTGGATGATTTCGGCCGTGTGGCTGAGGTAAGTAGCTAGATGTATTTTCCTGTTCTGTTTTTTTTCTTCTATCTAAACTGTAGTTAGTAGCTCGGTATCTCTGACGTTTTCATAGCAACTCCGACGTATTGGAACAACTCTGAAAAGACTAAACAAAAATTACTCTGATATAAAACAAGAAGTTCAAGGCGCCCATAGCCAAACGGCTCAATTGATGGACGAGTCTAAGGTTCTGATTGAAAAACGCCAGAATATTGAGACCAAGCGGGAGCTGTTGAATAAAATCCGAGACCATTTCATTCTCACCCAAGATGAAATTGACCTGTTGAGCTTGTCCTCCGAGCCTGTCAACGACTTGTTCTTTGCTGCCTTAGCCAAAGCGAAGGTCATTCAAAAAGACTCGGAGGCATTGCTTGGGTTTGAGAACCAAAAACTAGGCTTAGAGCTCATGGAGCAAGTTTCCAAGCATGTGAACATGGCTTTTCAAAAGCTGTACAAGTGGCTCCAACGGGAATTCAAGGCGCTTAATCTTGAAAACCCACAACTGCACCCTGCCATCCGTAAAGCTATCCGCGTCTTGGCAGAGCGGCCGACTCTCTTCCAAAATTGCCTTGACTTTTTCGCCGACGCTAGAGAACGCATATTGTCAGACTCATTTTATACTGCGCTTACTGGTATCAACGCCGCTGGACATCAAGAATCTGTGTCTAAACCAATAGAGCTTGTAGCTCACGATTCTTTGCGATATGTCGGCGATATGTTGGCCTGGACACACTCTGCCACTGTCGGAGAAAAAGAGGCTCTGGAGGTTCTGTTTGTGTCTGAGGGCGATGAGATTGCAAAGGGTCTGGAAAGCGGCCGCAAAAACGAAATCTGGAGCCTGGTTCACGATGAAACTAGCAATGAAGAGCCTTTTGACGCCCGCAAGGCCCTGAACGAGTTGGTGGACCGTGACATAGCCGGCGCGTCGCGGCTTCTTCGCCAGCGAATCCAACAAGTTATCCAAAACAATGAGGATACAATCCTGGCTTACAAGCTAGCCAACTTGCTGGGGTTCTATAAAGCCATGTTCTCCAAGGTTTTGGGTCCCAACTCGGCTCTTATTCAACTGATAGTCAATTTAGAGCAAGAGGCTCTGAGACAATTCATGACGCTGGTTCGGGACCACATTGCCACGCTACAAACCGAGTTCCAAAAAACCCCCGACGATCTTGGGCCGCCGGTGTTTCTACAAGAAGCCCTTGATCAACTGGGAGTTATCATGGAGACATACGATTCTTCAATTGATGCAGCATCTGACAAGGAGAAAGAATTTGAGGCGATACTCACAGAAGCCTTGAATCCGTTCGTTAGTGGGTGTCGCGAAATGGCTGAGTCTTTGCCATCTCCTGGTAAATTTATTTTCCGTTTAAACTGCAACTTGACGGTACTTGCAGCGCTTGGCCCATTTAGTTTCACGGAAAAGAAACGCTCCGAGACGCAACGTGACGTTGATAGCGACGCTGCCACCTTATTAGAGAGTCAGCTTTCTCTCCTTGAGAAAAATTCGGGTCTCCAAGAAATATTTCTTGCGGTAAGAGGACTAGACGCCACGGACAAAGAGGCTGTCAAGTCCTTGCATCGCCTCAAGCCCTTTGAGCCCACGTCATTGAAGCTTGCACGCCAGACGCTTGACGACTTCTTGCCGTCGGCTTTAATTGATGCCATGGAGCACATTAAGCTTATTCGCGACTCCAAGATTTCGCGGCAGATTACTGAAGATGCTGCGGAAAAGTTTTGCCAGGAGTTTGAGCACCTAGAGGATGTGCTCCTAGCCGACGAGGCCCTGTTCGCAGCAGAGGCGTATGACGGGGACATTGATCCATTTAAGGATCTCTTCCCTCGAACTACTGGCGAAATCCGGGTTCTTCTGTCGTAGGGGAGGGGCAACTTTATTTTTATTTTCCCTATTCGACGCCATGATGCAGTTTGGCTGAAGACGGAGCGGTTGCAGGGAAGAGAAGACGGGCGGGAATGGTAGTGAGACAACGTGTTTGAGAGGCTTGGTTGGATTTGGACATTAGCGAATCCAGCCATGTCCACAACATGCAAGGCTTCCTGAGAATTCAAATTCCAGTGCTAGTGTCTGCTCGCTATCAGAGCGGTTGATTTTCTTGGGGATCTCTTTTACTTGGCTGGTCTAGCTTGAAATATTGTGCCCCTGCTTCTAGACTATATCAAGCAGCTTTGGACTGTCGAGATCTCCTTTGGCGTTAAAGCATAACCCCAGGATCGAGAGGCTGTCACGCTATCTTTGTACTGTAAGAGTTATTATCATGTGGCAAGACTTTCAAACCAAACAAAAAAGTAAAATCAAGTTCTTCTCACTTGTCGTCTGGTCTGTTGCAATATATTCGCACTGTCTTTTGGCTAGTTAGCACCGTGTGGAGACAGTGTGCGCGCCTTTATCCTGATCCTGGCTTTCTTTTTTTTTTTTTTTACATGCTTGTGTCAATACGTCACCACTTAAACTTATCCTGTCTCTGTTGATTGTTTTTGCATTCGTTCCTGAAGAAGCCTTCGATTTCATTATTGTCAGGTTCTTGACCCGGTGCTAATCCGCTAGCAATCGACTACTTGCTGTTGAGACGCTGCGCGACTGGATGGCGACCGGACTTTTTCGCTCAATCATTTACAAAGCTAGTTTTGTTTTCATGGCTAAAACATCCAAGTTTTCTTTTCCTTCCCCTCTTTAGATCTGGAATTTGAGTTCACTGGTCTTGTATTTGCTCATGACATAGGCTGTTGCCCGGTCTTGTACTAGTGATTTGCCTCAGTCTTGTTTTGGCCTGACCATGACTTAGGCCTTGTGCTATTTCCTGCCAGACTTTCTTCCTTTTTTTCATTTCTTTTTCCATCTTTTTCTTACTCTTTATTTGCCCGTCCTCAAGCTCAGGTTTGTCAGGCCCTGTTTTCTTCATGCTATCGCAGTTGTATGGGCTAAGCTTCGCTCCACGTCCGTTGAGTTTTATTTCAGCCTGCAAACTCTGACATCGCCAAACTCAGCCTCCAAAAACTCAGCCTTGGTTAACATTGACCAAAAACTGCAACTGCCATAACTCTTACCCGTGAGCCACAGCTGGTTGCCTAATCGGACTCGCAGGCACTAGAAGCGAAAATTAAATTACAACACAGATGTATCGCTGATATTGTCTTTTGTTGCACCCACAATAGCTCGCCTGCAGATTGCCTGTGCTCATATTAGCTAGCCTGGAACCATGGCTCTTTCATCGCTGCAGAAGCTTTATGAGGAAAGCTTTGTAACCTGTTCAACAGCTGCACATTTTGAAAGCGAGGTAACTCTAGCCTCTCCCCCGGCCGGCAACAAAGACATATTTAAATGTATCGGTATTGACATTTTATCTTTAGGGAAATGAAGAGCAAGCTATGAAATACTGGCAAGATGCGCTTAGCCGAATTTCGTCAAACAATGCGACTTATGATAGCCTTGACTCTCAGGGAAACTCCGAGCGAGACCTGATAGAAGCCCTGCGGGAAATCGAATACCAATGCCAACAGCGACTTGACTTTCTAGAGGCGACGCGATTGTCCCGAAGCGATGTTGCATCCCCAAGAAACCCCGTGAAGCCTAGTTCTAGCACTCCGGCTGCTTCCAATTTGGCCCAACCCTCGCTGCCTCCTCACCAATTTGTACCTAGACAAGAGCCAGCAGCAGCGCCGCCAAGCTCGACCCCGTTAGTCTTTGACTTTCTGTGTGACGATGATTTCAATTCAGGCCCTGCCTCACAACCACAGCTCCCCCCACGGCCAATTGGACTTCCCCGAGCTGTCAGCGAACAGCAAATACGTTCGTGTTTGCCTGAAAGTAGTAGCCAAACAGCGTATCAAACTCTGTCCATCGATCCAAGCCCCAGCAACAACGTAGACGTCCACACTGAGGGAACTGACCAGTTACAGGCAAACAGAAGCAACAGCCCAGAAAAGTACACTATGCGAACAACGCTGCGGTCTGGGAAATTTGCAGACAAACCAGCTAAACGGCCTAACATTTTCAAGTTTCATGAGCGGCCTGGGGCGAGCAGGGCTGCTACTTTGGCATGGTCTACCTTGACCAAAAAGCGGCCAGAACTTGAACCATCGCTACACATGGCCGCCACAGCACCTTCTACTCCAAGGGGATCTGACGCAGCTATCAAGGCCTCACAGGCGCTGCAGTGGGATAGCCATTCGCGGCGGCTCGTCACTCCCCGCGCATCGATTGACAAAGGAACACGGCACTTGTCTGATGATGCTAGAAACAACAATACCGGCGCTTCGAGCCCTTCTATGTTGTCTATTAGTGCTGCCTCTAGCGCGTTAAACTCTAGCACTGCACTTGGCGATGGACACAATAGCAAAGAAAGCCGACTGCGATCGCGTCCCCCAATTTCAAATCCCCCATCGTCATCTAGATTTATACGGCCAGCCTCTGGTCCTCGACCAAACGAAGTCGAAAAGAAACCAAAGCGCCGGAACTCCGATATCCGTCGTAAGCCTGTTCCAACTGCAGAAGCTGATCCACCAGCTAGCCAATCACCACATCGGATAGCTAGAGAGCCATCGCCCCCCATGTCTACTAGGTCATCTTCAGATAACTCGCAGACTGCGCTGAAAACAACTGGCTCAAGAAAGAAAAATGCGTCCGTTCCACAGTCTACAATTGATCCTGATACTCCATCTATAGCTTCGGAGGGGGATGAGACTTCTCTTACCGAGCACGAGATAGAACGTATCGCTTGGGAAAAGCGGAAGGCTCAGATTATGAAGCACTTGCCCGATGGTGTCGATCCTCAAGCCGCTACGCAGATTCTGACCGAGATCGTAGTAAAGGGAGATGAAGTGCACTGGCATGACGTTGCAGGCCTTGAAGCAGCAAAAGCGACTCTGCGCGAAGCTGTGGTTTATCCCTTCCTTCGTCCAGATCTTTTCATGGGGCTTCGAGAGCCCGCCAGGGGAATCCTACTTTTTGGGCCGCCGGGAACAGGAAAGACAATGCTTGCACGCGCTGTTGCTACGGAGTCAAAGTCTACATTTTTTTCTATATCTGCTAGCAGCTTGACTAGCAAATACCTGGGCGAATCAGAAAAGCTTGTGCGGGCTTTGTTTGGGCTAGCCAAAACCCTAGCACCTAGTATCATTTTCGTGGATGAAATTGATTCGTTGATGGGGTCCCGATCTGGCTCTGGAGAAAACGAAGCGACGCGCCGGATCAAAACTGAATTTCTCATTCAGTGGAGTGCGCTGCAAAAAGCTGCCGTTGGGCGTGAACCGGACAAGGATGACGGCGACCCTAACCGTGTATTGGTGCTTGCGGCTACCAATTTACCCTGGGCTATTGATGAAGCTGCCCGTAGAAGATTTGTTCGCCGCCAATACATCCCGCTTCCAGACGAACAAACACGACACAGCCATATTTCCAATCTCCTAAGCCACCAAAAGCAAAAGCTTTCTCCCGAGGATGAAGACCAGCTTACAAAACTGACTGAGGGTAAGTTTTACATGAATTTATTTACTACAGTTTGGGTTTCTTTGCTAGGCTGCTAACATTATTTTCCCGCTGTTTCCAAAGGCTTTTCCGGCTCTGATCTCACAGCCCTAGCAAAAGACGCCGCCATGGGGCCACTGCGTTCTTTAGGAGAGGCGGTATTAACGATGTCTCGAGATGACATCCCACCTATCTCTTTTGCTGACTTCAAAACCAGCCTAAAAACTATCCGGCCTAGTGTGAGCAAAGACGGGCTCAAACTTCATGAAGATTGGGCGAGAGAATTTGGAGAGAGAGGAGGATAAATTATGCATTTCACAAAATACGAGCCATCGGTTGTTATATTTATCTAATACGAAAAAAAAACACCCGGCTTTCGTGGTTGATTGTAGCGGGAATATACTAAACGTAATATGGGTAGAACAACAACCAAGCAGTAAAGAAAATTAGAAGAATATCCAACATTCACACTAATTTGCAGCGGAAATCGACCGGAGAGTAGTACGATTGGCCGTGAGCAATGTTTCGCCGTTTTAGGTGATGGTATGATGCGAATTACGAATATTTCGCCATTCTGAGAGATAGCACATGGTGAGCGATGAAAACGCTGTTGTCATCTTGAGTGATAGTGTGGCTGATGCGAATAGTACGAAATCTCCTTGTCATTTTAAGTGATAGTACATGACTGATGGTACATATAATACAAAACACAGCCGTGGCGGTACTCAGCAAGATCGACCAAAACACCGATTTGCTTTGAATAATCATTGCGCAAGCTATGCGGACTGTTCCGCGTTCTGGGTCTTTTCCGTAGCCTCGGGCTTTTCTGCCTTTGCCTTTTTGGCTAACTTTGCCTGAATTCTGGCCTGGATTTCTTCCTCTTTCCTCGCCTGCCTCCGGGAATCTTTGACAGCCTTCTTTGTCTCGTATTCTTTTATTCTCTCCTCTAGTGTGGGAACCGGCGGTCGCTCTTCTATCGAGGTGCTAGCCGGGGCGATGATGTGCTTGATGACGTGGCGTTTGCTGCTTGAGGTACGCCAGCCGGGAGTAATGGCGACGACATCGCCGGTTCGGATAGAGTTGTTGGGATCGTGGACGAGGTAGTTTTTCGGTACGGAAAACCACTAGGGGCACTGTTAGTATTCTGCAGCGCACGTTGTCTTGGATACCGCGCAAGAATAAAGGTAAGTAAATGCAAAGCGCTGTGCGGACTAACCTTGGAGACTCGACTGTTCCATTTCTGGGTTCCAACTCGAACCTTGACGGTCTTGTCCATCAGCCCAGAGGAAACAACCACGCCGTGAAGCTCACGCGTGACACGGCGAGCAGCCGCCACAAATGGGCTTGTCATTTTAAAGAGAACGCTAGCTATGCGAAAACAAGGCGTTCAATATAGAAAATAAGAAAAGAAAGAGAAAAATGGGAAAGCGGATGGCCAATTTGCAGCGAGCCGATAACCCCACGACAGCTTAACAGAGGGTTTGGCGATGCCCATGCCAGACCAAAAATTCGGTCTCACAAGGCTGACTAACCTGGGTCACGTGAAAGCCCAGCCTATTGTGAGAAAATATGGGACCAAATAGCGTCATACAAGTGAGAAGACCAGTGAAGGCATTAACATTATAGAGCGTATGGGCTTTGTTTTAAGCATGGTATAGTCTAGGGAGTTGGGCTGTAGATATATTCACTGGAAATTCTATGAAACTGCATGAAGCAATAGCTGGCATGAGGCTTTGCACGGAGGCTAGGTGAACAATAACGTAGATTTTGCTGCTTTGGCTAGTAGAACGCTTGCGCTGCAGCATACTCTGTTTAATACTACGGCAAAGCAACTAAGGATCGCTGGAGTGCAAGGTTTTTGACAGAGTCTCAAGACTACTTGGCAGTATTCCTGGGCCTGTCTGAGCGTCAACAGCCGCCCGCCTTCTTTGTTTCATGGCAGGCTTGAGCTTACAGAAACAAAGCACGGGGCTAGACCAGTCAAGCTAAGGAAGGGAGCGATGCGATAAGAGAGATCTCTTCCGATAAGCTGGTTTAGCAACAAAAATTTGCAGGCTAGACAGGGAACCCCAAAATGGCCAATCGCCCCCGCTATATCAGCACCTGGAAAACTTGGAGTATGGGGATGATATTTGGAGCCATATTTGGAGAGCATAATAGCCGTAGTAGAAGAATACGAACACGACAGAATGAATGCAAGATGCAGGCAGCCTCTGTTGCACTGCTAGAACTTTGCTAGCAGGCCGATGAAGCTGGTCCAAGTAAAGAATTACCTAGGCTAGATCTTTGGTGGGGTAAAGGATGCAGAAAGGGAAAAAAAAAATTGAGAGTTTACAGGGGGGTTGAAATCGGGCAGGAGCGAAAAAAAAAAAAGAAAAAAAAAGGCAAGAAGCGCAAAGGATGATTTTCAGGAAAATACAACAAAAAAAAACTTCATCAACTTCAGCCTTCTCCATCATCACAGCCTTCTTCTTCTTTTATCTCTTTTCTATAAGGTATAAGCATATACATCTCTACGTCGGGTCGACATAGCGCAACTACTGCATACATATATTTGTACTCCTTTTTTTCTAATCATCATATCCTAGCACACCAGTATCTTGGCTCTCTCCTTGTCCTTCTCCATCATTTGCCGTCCGCCTCAATCACCACAGCTCACTACAATGTCACCTGTCGAGCAGCATGAAAACGCCAGAAAGCGTCCTCGTAGGTTGCCCTGCACTTGTGTCGTGCCAATTGCCTGGATACGGCTGCGCTCTGGCCTGGACTAATGCCCCTCTTCAAATCTTTAGGCACTCAGTCGCTACCACCCCCTGCGCTCCCCAAGCTTGTTGCAGAACAGCATACTCCCATTCCCGCCAGTGATAAAGACACCAAGCGCCTGATTGTTGTTCTGGCCAATGCCAGTCTTGAAACTTATAAGGCTGCCCATGCTGGTGCCCGCAGTGGTGCCGTTAAAGATGAAAAGTACTCGCTACTGAACAGTGACGAGCATATTGGTGTCATGCGCAAAATGAACCGTGATATCAGTGATGCCCGTCCCGACATCACCCATCAGGTAAGGCTAGGCTCTGAGTCCAAGCCGCTGCCACACAGCTTCCCATATAAGAATACCTTTTCTGACTGGACCCTCCGCGTCGTCGCTAGTGCCTATTGACTCTCCTTGACTCGCCCATCAACAAAGCTGGCAAGCTCCAAATATACATCCACACTGCCAAGGGCGTGCTTATCGAGGTGTCGCCCACTGTCCGCATTCCCAGAACCTTCAAGCGCTTTGCCGGTCTCATGGTCCAGCTCCTGCACAGACTGTCCATCCGCTCCACAAACTCCCAGGAAAAGCTTTTACGCGTGATTCAGAACCCCATCACCGACCACCTGCCGCCCAACTGTCGCAAGGTCACTCTATCCTTTGACTCAGAAGTCGTCCATGTCCGCGACTATATCGAGTCTCTAGACCCGGCCGAAAGCTGCTGTGTATTCGTAGGTGCCATGGCCAAGGGCAACGATGACTTTGCCGATGAGTGGGTGGACGAGAAGATCTCCATCAGCAACTATAGTCTGTCTGCCAGTGTGGCGTGTAGCAAGTTCTGCCACGCTGCTGAAGATGCTTGGAAGATTCTTTAAGTAGCGATCACGCGCCTATTCTCTCTGCGCACGGCGAGCACGGGACACGTATAGTTTGTGGGAGGACGGGAAATTGAACGGCTCTACCGCTCCGAATCAATAACCCTTTCCCCCTCTTCCCACGAACCCGGCAACAATGCTGCACATGCACATTCATGGTCTTTCTGGCTATTAGGACCAGTGAGAGTGTGTGGTATCAAATGTCCAAGCCCTGCCACTTCTTTCCGACCCTCCGCCGGACAGGAGAGCAGAGGTGAGAAATCGGCGCCCTGCGTCCCATTTGCTGTGTATGTCACGCACGCCATGCATCACTTGATTGCATTACGTGTTGATACCCAACCCGTATGACTATTGCAGCTGGTTGGACTGTAGGATGCCCGGATTCCACGGAATATGGCGAAGGCGATCGCTGTTATAGTAGCAGTGGTAGTGGTGGTGGTGGTGGTGGTGAAAGTTGTTTTTTTTCATGACCTGAGAGTTGGGAGAAGATCCTCGATCTTCCTCGGGGTTCAATCCGCATATCGAACCTACAACAACATACGACAATGCCAAAAAAAAACGGAGTTTAGCGCCTAATGCTGTGTCTTTCAGTGTTTCGCAGTTTCTCCTTCTCTTACTCTCTTTCAATTGCTCTATTTTTTCCCTTTTTTCCCCTTTTCTTTTCCTGCTTTGCTTTGCTTTGCTTTATTCTTTCTTTTCTACTCCTTCTTGGCTCTGGGCAGGTATCATCAGCGTGCGGATCGCTACATTACCAGAGAAAAGCCACAGCGCCGGCCTCTCGTCCCTCATACAACATGCTGGGTCTTGAGACGCTGGCCTGGGAACTTGGAGTCACCTGTATTTGCTTACGCTATCGCTGTTTTCCACAACCAAAACATGGGGCGTTCAACAACGGGTCCAAGACGCTTTTCGTCGTCTTTTTGCGTGTTACTTCAACATATCATGCATATCTCTCTCCCTCTCTCTCTTCCTCTTCACCTTGTTTACCCAAACACTCGCCCCCCCCCCTCTCCCCCCTCCCTTATTCTCGCCTTCCCCATTTCTCCCTACACTTGTATAGTCTTGACTCTGCAGGCCCCTTCCCCCGCCCTTCTCCCTCCTCCATTTTGCTTTATAAGCAGCGCTCGTGATTGCTCGGCGGCGGTTGAGCTTTTGGGCCTGGGACTATCTGGCAGCCCAAGGCAAACAACGAATGACATGGCCTTTTGGGCCTGTTGGTCAAGCCTGCATTGCATGCTTTGTAGGTAAATAAAAATTTGAGTCTTTTAGCACAAGACACAAGCCCGACTAAAACTAATACAAGACTATCTATCTACATTGTCTAAACATGCCTCCCTTTTCTGCTGTTCCTTCTGTCGGCAAATACCGATTAGCTGGCCATGAAGTGGTGATGGACACGATAGGCCGCCGTACTTCGTCCATGTAATATAACACCCTATGCTGCATTGTGCCTCTAGCGAACCACAACATGCACACCCTATGAGAGAAAAAGGTCCCGGACGAACTATCCATGTCCCATGCCTGCACAAAGCTATCACTACGAACAATGCCTACAAATAATGCCCAAGAGGCTCAATTGGCACAACAGGCGGCAATGTGCGGAGCAGCATTTCTGTCCCCCCAAAGCCACAACTATGTGAGTGTTTGTGGTTCAGGAGCCTTATATCCATGCTCCCTCGTGATTATGCTACTTGATTGCTTTATTTCCTGTGCTTCTTCTGTCTGCAGAACACACCAAGTGCACCCCCTGTAGGCATTTAGGTAGGAAAAAACGTATTTTTGACTGGCTACCAAGGCCTGTCCCAAAAGCCAGGACTGTGCATATGAGATCTGTTGCTGGCGCCTCGCCCATCCCATCTGCCAGCTCAAAGGCTATTTTAGTGCCTGAGCAAGCCTCATCTTCTAGGAGACGCTCGACAGCGAACAAGCAACTGATCAATTCAGGTAAATCAAAATCGAGGCCGGCCTTTAGCTTAGAGAAAATGACGCTTCAATCTGGACCCAACCCGGCCGGCGATGTTCTATAGGCTGACAGACAAAGCAAACACCCCCAAGCCCTGGACAGGCGGGAAGGGAGCGAAGGAAGAGTATCGTAGCGATACGAGGTGGAAAGCCACGTTTATCCCATTGCATTAAGGAAAGAGAAGCACAGCGCAGAAATTGCTTGATTCGAGGATTGTTGGGACAGACTCGAGGTCTGCAAGCTCTTCGCCATCCGAGTTAAACTAGACAAGCAAGCAATCATGCAGTTTGGGAGGCTTGCACTGTGCATATTTGCGTGCAATATAGGCTTGAATCTCCCCTACCATAGAACAGACAAGAATTAGCAGCTTCTAGTCCCCACCCAAATGCATGCGAAATGGTCTAGAAACGGGGGAGCATATAGACATATGATAGCATAGCCGTTTCCTGCTGCACTGCCTGCACTGGCCGCACTGCAACGGGGCAGGATTGGCTCTGCTCTGCACCTTCGCCTCGCGCCGTTTCGTTTCACGTTATGTACGCGGATACCATGGCTGCTGTTTAGATGCCCAACCTAAGCTCTCTGCCCTCTCTATCGTCCACCTACCTGCATACAGCTGTCCCTACTGGCTGCGCACAATAGGCCTTAGTGGGAGGTAGCCTAGCAAAGTTGACAACGAGTACCCAGCACCATGGCAGCTGGGATAGTAAGAACAAGGCTTGCCAAGGATACAAGGCCATGGGTTGGTGGTAAAGGAACATTGCGTAGTGTAGTGCCCACATAATACCATGGTCTACAACGGGCTGGTCGGGGCCCTTGCGGTCTCGCAGCAAGTCGGTCAATTAGGCAGGTCGGGCTCTTCTCTTCTCCCCCCCTCTTCTCCCCAAAGGCAGCCCTGATTTGATCGCTTTTGAGCTTGCCTGCTGGTCCGTGCCATGCATCCATCGCCTTAGATGAACACCCTGGGCGCTTTTATGAGCGTAAATACCTCTGCGTAAACGCTGTGCATGATAATTGCAGTAGGCGTATCTGTATTCAAACACTCCATTGTCGTTCTTCCCACTCCTCACTACTAGGCTCTCCATTGTCCTCCGCCTCGCCCGCGTTCACATATCCGCATCCTCAAGCGAGCTTCTGCCCGTCCTATAAACCCATTATTCCCCTTTAGGCTGAGACCGCCGTTGCAACCTTTGCATCATGTCGCGGGTTTTGGCCTATTCTATCTCCTTCACGCCCCCCTCCCCCCCTCCCCCCAGCTCTCCCTGCAGCTTAAGGTTTACAGCGGACAATCTGCATGTACACCGCACCTTGCACATACGGCATCAGACGTAGGCAAATAGATACAGATGCAGATGCGAGTACAGTAAGTCACTACAACAAGTACGTACATGCATATAGACATTAAAGAATACATAAATACATATACGCATATATACCCCGTTCGTCCTGTGTTTTCACACTTCTATCAAACTTCCCAACATCATTCAAACATCAGACCCAACTCACAACCCCAAGAGCCATTGACTCCCCAATTTGTCTCTTTACAACGCTATTCTGAGGGCAACCTAACCTTACTTTACCTCTACCTTTCTCACACTCTCTTTTCGGCTCTTTCTTTCATATCTTTTAGAATCTGCAAGCTAGCTAGCTAGCAAGAAGTCAAGTCAATCCGTTACGGCCATCTTGCTTTTCCCTCCACGTCCACCTCCACCTTCAAATCCGTAGGATCTGAGCTCTGATCTCGTGCCGATAAAACTCGCCCTAGGCTTCCCTACCTTGCCAAATACGCATCTAGTTCTGTTCTTCTTGTAGCGACAGAAAGACCACAGAAGCAATGCAACAACCTGACTCTTCCCAAAGAAACAACGCACGCATCCTGAATTGGAATCACGATGTAGCCAAATCTACTGGCAGCGTTGTGTCCAGCGCTTCCAACATGAAGAATCCTGCAAAGCACCACTCCGCTACTGTGTCCAGGCAACCCTCTAAATCCAAGAGGACAACGCAGCCTAAAGCTCCTGTGGAAGAGGCCGAAGGCCCTACACTTCTAGACAGTGCCGGAGCTGCCATTTTTGGCCTCGTTGGCCTTGCTGCTGGGGCTGCCCTAACCTACTCCATGGTCAAGGATAACAAGACCAAAACTACCGAGACGGCCATTGCCCACGCAGTGAGCACCACCACCACTACTACTACTACTGTCAAGCCAGCCAAACCGTCAGCATCTAAAAAGGCTGCCCAAACTGCCGCCAACGGCAAGAGCTATGGCCCCTCTGCTTCTCGTACCGGCCAGATTCAGTCTGGGAACTTTCACTATGTCAAAGCCCCCAGCACAGTGTATGCACCAAGTGAAGTATCTATGCATAAGCCACTGATGATCACTGCACCTCCCACTAAAGGCGGCAGTGTAGCGGGCAGCAGGACTTCCCGTGCAAATTCCCGCGCCCGAAGAGACCCCAGTCAGGCTAGTGTTAATGATTGGGAAACTGTGGCAGGTGCTAGTCGTCCTAGAGGCTACTCTGCGGGCCATGCGGATCCAGACGACTGGAAGACAGTCGTAGGCGTTGGCCGTGCCCCAAGTCAGTCTAAACAAGCCGATCCAGATGACTGGCGGACAGTTGCGGGTGCCGGACGTCCCTCAAGCCAAGCTAGACAATCTAGTCCAAACGATTGGGAAACTGTCGCTGGGGCCGGTCGCTCTGCAAAGAACCCTGGCGTTTCTGCTTTCGACGACTTTGAGACCGTGGCGGATGCTAGCCAGCGCTATGGGAAAAATCCCGGCATGTCTAGCGCCGCTCGTTTCGCGAAGAATGCCATCGTTCCTGGTTTAGACGACTTTCAGACCGTGGCAGATGCTAGCCAACAATATGGAAACAATTTTGGCACGTCCGGCGCGGCCCGCTCCGCGAAGAACCCTGGCGTTTCTGCTTTCGACGACTTTGAGACCGTGGCGGATGCTAGCCAACGCTATGGGAACAATGCTGGTATGTCTGGGGCCACTAACTGGAAGAATCCGGCAGCAGCTAGTACCTCACGTCGTGGTGGTGGAGGATATGGCGATGACTGGGAGACTGTGGTGGAGCAAGACCGCCCTCTCATGGCCGGCATATCAATACCAGATGACTTTGAGACAGTTGCTGATGGAAGCCATCCCAGGGGCTTTCCATCCGAGTCCCTAGCCGGCAGCAACGCGATGAAGCCTCGTAATATCCACATCAACACGGGGCCAGATGACTGGAGGACGCTTGTGGATGAAAGCGACCGCTGCTCCCAGGCAAGCCGTCAGTATTCTGCGCGGGGTGCGCAAACCACCAAGGTTCCGCTTCGTGGCAGCAAGAACGCAGCCCCTAGCCAGGCCCCCAGCCAGACCCCTAGGGGATCGGTCAAGTCGAAGAAGGGCGCAAAGTCTACTGTTTCCATGAGCAGCAAGGTAACATCTCGCCCGCCGCCTAGCGACTTCAACTCGTGGGATACTGAGACGGTCCTGCCGAATGACAGCATTAGCTGTGTTGGCCGGTGATTGTTTATTTGTTTAGCTTTTCTTTTGAGTTAGCAGTTTGAGTTTAAGGGAGGGAAAGTTGTGATGGATTCTTTGTTTGGTAGCAACACAAATTGGTATGCATATTCGGCAGGTTGAACGTAAATTGATGTTATGTTAATGTACATGTAAAATGATTGAAACAGACAAGCGAGTGAAACGAAAACCCCTTAACCTACATCTTCCCTATTTGATCAAATGATTCTCAGCCACCCAGTATGTCGCAGTCTACTTATGAGGCTAGGATGCTTCTCGCCCTTTAGGCTCTTCAAAATAACCCGGAACTAGAGCCCCGACGTGCTGCAGCAATACCGTCAACCTGACAATGCTGTGCCTTCAAGCCCGGGCCGATATTATTCCCTAATCACGCAAGCTACCCGATCTAGAGGAAGAGGTCCTTATTCATTTTCTTCTTGATTTAGATTCGCGAGGACCTCCCCTCCGGCTGCGTGATGTAAAAGAAATGGCTGATCAATCCGGAAGACTGGCCAATCGCACCATTCATCATCGGTGCGGGCCAGTATCACCTTGCTAACTAGTACTAGAAAAGTAATCTCCCGGGCTATTTTGACGACCCGAAACGGCTGGACCAATAACGAGACCGGTATCGAATGGCTCAGGCACTTTGACCAGTGCATAACCAATCGATCAGTTGGTGTCTATCGCCTCTTGATCCTTTATGGCCATGAAAGTCACTACTCTATCGAATTTGAGAGATATTGCGAGAACAAGATTATCAGGCTTTGTATGCCACCTCATTCGTCTCATCTGCTTCAGTCCCTTGACGTCGTGTGCTTCAGTGTGCTTAAGAATGCTTACGGTCGAGAAATGGAGCATTTGATTAGATCCTCCGGTGATTCGCGTTTCAAAGGCCGAGCTCTTTTCAGTCTTGCACGTCGCATTTCAGACTACTATAGAAAATAAACAGCACGTCAGCCTTCAGAGGGGCCGGGCTTGTTCCCCTTGGCCCAGAAAGGGTGGTCTCGAAGCTTGATGTGCAGCTACGGACTCCAACATCGCCTGAGCAGGAGGCTGAACCCTTGACCCCTTGGGTCACAAAGACCCCAAAGACCGTGCTTGAGGCTCAATCTCAGTCAGATTACCTCAGGAGACGAGTTACAAGACGGAAAAGTAGCTCTACAGAGCCAATTCTAGAAGCTACAAGATCTCTTTCTAAGGGAACAAAGATAGTTATGCATAAGGCTACTTTACTAGAGGCCAGGGTCAAAGGCCTTGAACAGGCAAATGAGATACTAAACCAGCGCCGGAGGGCAAAAAGGACCCGACTACAGGAAAGAGGGGTAGTGACAGTAGGGGAAGGAAATCAAGCAATTGATCAAATGGATGTGGATGCGTAGGTAGTGGCTAAATCGTTGAGAGGTGGTGGTCAAGGAAGGTCGGCACAAACGGAGTTCGGCATTGCGATGTCTGCGACAAGCCTGATCATAATGCAAGAACATGTCAGGTAGTAATTGAGACATCTGGGCAAGAGTATAGCGAGTAGTTTGGGTTGGTTAAATAGTTTGTTGTGTTTTCATTGCGATTTCTAGGAAGAAAGGTTAAGACTTTTGTCTCACTCACTAGACATGCACATGATCATTTTTATATGACGTTAATGCCTAAATACTGACTACTTGGTCTATTTCTAACTTCATCTCATATAAACTTTGCCTGCCTAGTTGCATGCCTTCATGCTGCTCTGCCTACACTGTAATCATGAATAGCACTGAGTCTCTGTGACACAAGACATGTAAGACTTGGCTATTTGGTAGTTGCCTACTTAGAAACGTCTAGAAACTGTATTTACAGCCCTAGAACATTCATATGGAATGGAAAGGGCAAGAAATGAATGGGGGGTAATTGCAAAGGGTGTGTGTGTAGATGCTCATCTAGAAATTGCAATATTTATAGGCCGAATAGACCTTGACAAAAGAAGCAGTAAGCAAGGAGTGGTAGGTAAGGAGCAGTAAGAAATAATCTAATCAAAAAGGCAATTGCAAGAGCTTTAGGCGTCCATCTAGAAATTGCCCTATTTTTTAGATGACAGAACTTGGCAAAGTAACTAGCAAGAAAGAATCAAACAGGTAGTTGCAAAGACTTTAGCGACACTCATGTGGATTTTTGACACAAATGTTAATAAAAGCAGTGCAAAAGAAATGCATAGGTTTTAGCCGTGGCCATCGCAAACTTGCTATGTGCTCTATTTTAAGACGAATCTTTATAGGTAGCTGACCGTTGCAAGGCAAGCTACACTGAGCAATGATGATTCTACTTACTGTTGTTGTTGTTGTTGTTGTATTTATCCTCTAAGCTTGAACTGCGTCATGGCTCTGTAGATCTCTATGACGTGGAATCAGATCAAGAAAATGTAGGTTTTTCGAGTCCAGACTTCTCGATTCGGCCGTAAGAAGACTGCTTTTTCAGTCGCCGTATATGGGTCTGTGTAGGCCATCAATCCGACCTCCAACCCCGGTCACCAGCGGTGCCGTAGGGATCTTTTGTTCAGGTCGATTACCTGACAGGGGAAGAGCAAAGCGGGAAGGAAAGATAAGAGCAAAAAGGAACAAAAGCAAAAGTGAAAAGCAGTGAGGCAAACACATGGTCAAGCAATCAAGCAGTCAAGAGCGAGATTGGGTGAAGGTTTGTGTAAGCGAGAGATTTCCAGAGGGTGTTGAATGCGGGGGAATGGTCCCCTATGGGGAGAACCAACGGCTGAGTCAGAGGTGGGGGGAGGGGAGGTTCGTTATCCGACTTTATCTCATCTAACGGAAGCAGAGGGGGGCGGAGGCGGGCCGGGATGGACATTTGGTACTCGGTACTTTTCATTGGGGAGACTTCTGTTGGGAGTGGGATTTCTTTTTCCTGGGGTCATTGAAGTTAGTTGGGGCGGGTCACGCCTCTGTTGGTTTTCCTGGAGTGTCAGGTCGAGCTTGACCGTTTGGCAATCGCTCCGATCAGAGACGTTCTGCCTTTGGAAGAGAGCAGCAACTTCTGCACGAAGGCGTGGCTCCATGGTTTTGAGTTTTTCCGGCAGGTCCACTCGTGGGTTTCTACCTTGTCGTTGCCGCACCTGTGGCAGTGATTGCGAATGGCCGGGTGATTCATCCTGCGGTGGTATGCCGCGAAGTCACCATGTCCTGAAATCGCTGCCAATATCTTTCCCTGGTGCTTGCGGGTGCCTTCTGGAACGCCCAGCCTGTTCGGGTGGGGGAATTCCATGAGTTTCCTGGTGGCATGGTGTTCAACCGTTTTCTGATCCTTGAACCAGGCTTTGTGTGCTTGGTGGAGGCCCTCTCTCAGCCATCTCTTAGCTCTCGCTAGCGACATGGAATATTCAAAGACTTCCACTGCGGCACTTCTAGCAAGGGCATCAGCTCTTTCATTGCCTTCAATTCCTCTGTGACCTGGGACCCAGATGCAGTGTACCTCGAGTGAGGGGTGCAGCGCTCTGAGGTTCTGTGCTGTTTGCCTAGCCGTGTCTACGTCAACTTGAGATGTTCCCACTTTCCTCTGCATGGAGTTCATTCGCATCGTCGCTGCCTGGTTGTCTGTGCAGATCCAGATGGTCCTGCTGTGCGTGAGGTGCCCCTGTTTCAGACTCTCCAGTCCGTGCTTGATCGCTCGGATTTCGGCGTCTGCTACCTCTGTCCATCTCCCGCAGGACCATCCCCCTTCGGTGATGCTGTTTCCCTCGCACTCTGCCCACCAGCCTGCTCCCGTCCAGCCGTTTTCCAGTTTAGAGCCGTCTGTGTACATCCAGATGTCTGTTAGCGGACACCTTGCTTTCCAGGCAAGGTGGCTCTCTGCTGCTTCTTCCTTCTGGAGCCCTTCTGTTTTTGCCCCGTCCGGGGGGACTGATGTTGGGGGCGGGTTGACAAACAATGGGCCGTACCTGGGGAGTGTAAGGCTTCACAAAAGGCAAGAAGATTCATTTGCATAACTGCTCTATTATAAAGAAGAACTCGATAGTTCTAAAAAAAAACTAAAGTGAGCTATGCTATCTGTGGTGGTTGAGTAGTTTATATATATATTGGGAATAGGGGCTTTGGCAGAGGGATTAGGGAAAGACACTAGGAAGAGGCACTAGGAAAAGGCACTAGGAAAGGGGGCTAGAGGGAAAAGGGCTTATGGCACATCGTATGGTATCTTAGGTGAAAGCAGGGCCTGAACCATACATGATCCATAGATCATTACAGGGAGGGGCTTTGGGAGGAGCTTCAGTATTTCCTTCTGGTGTTTGCATTCCTTCAGACCATACAGTGGATGGGCTGTATCCAGCGAGTACCACCTAACGGCTTCCCTCTTGACTGAAGCGTCTAGTGCGATTTCTGCTGGTGGACAGTTCGCTGCCATGTGGATAAGGGCCGTGGGAGTAGTGCGGTAGGCAGCGAGGGCGACTAGGAGTGCCCTTCTAAGAGGCTTTTCCAGCTTCTTCGCTTTGCCTTTGTTGCCGCGTTGCTCTGGCTTCCACCATGTTGCTGCCGCGTATGTCATAGTCGCCATGATTCCGGATTTGACTACCTGGACTAATTGTTTCACGGGGGCGCCGTGTCTACAGCCTCTGAGGATCGAGAGGCTGTTTACTGACTTCTCCATTTTTCCCGCTATCTCGTTCACGTGTGCTGTGAATTTGAGTCTCCTGTCGAAGCGGACTCCCAGCCATTTGAGTGAGCCGTTTCCCGGGGTGGCCTTAATCACAGGCGCTCCAGTCAGTTCCAAGTCTGGGTTATCTTGGTTGCGTTTCCTTGTCATGTGCAGCAGCTGCGTTTCCTCATGTGTAGCAGCTGCGTCTTCTTATGGTCCAGTTGAAGCCCGTTGTCTGTGCACCACCCGATGGTGTACTCCGTGACGACTCTCAGGTCTCTGTTGCAGTTCTCCCAGGTTTCGCCTTTTATCAGCCATAGCCCGTCGTCCATATATCCTCTCAGGTAATTGCTCCAGCTGTAGTACAACGGCGCCATGAATAGCATGTACAGGATTGGTGAGATTGGCGACCCTTGTGGGAGGCTTCCGCTCGTGTTTCCTAGTGGCTCTGTGGTGTCGTCTAGCGTTATCTGTGAAGTCCTCGATTCCAGAAAGGATTGAACCCATTTACAAATGTGACCTGGCCATTCTTGATCTTGGAGTCTCTTGACCATCCTGTTGAGGAGGATGCCGTCGAAGGCTCCCCGTATGTCGAAGGTCAAGATTGAGGTTAGTTCTCCTCTGTCCATGTTTTCCCTGATCTCGTTGATCAATGCGAGTGTTAGATCCGATGCTGCTCTTTTGGGGAGGGCACATGCGTAATTCCCACTGAATAGTCCTTTCAACATCGCCTCATGGGTCAGTCTCTTGGCTATGGCCCTTTCCAGAGCCTTGCCCAGAGTCGAGAGTCGGAAGGAGAGAGATGAGTCGATATGATTTCGGGTCAGATCTATCCCTTTTTCCGGGCTTAGGGAGTGCGATCAGTTTGGCTTCCTTGAAACATGTTGGGTGAATGCCCCTGCGTAGGCATCCGTTGAATAGGTCTGTGATGAGATTTCCCAGGGCTGGCCAGCTCATCGCCAGGAGTTTGTTTTGGATGCCGTCCTTTCCGGGGGCGGTGTTCAGCGGCTTCCTGATGGCGCTCTCGACCTCTGCACTAGAGAGGGGTTGCCACACCTCTCCCCTGTCGCCCTGCACCTCTGGTCGGTCGAGATCGGGGAGACCGCTCCCTGATTCTGCTGACTGTTGTAGGAAATCATTTGTGCATGAGAAAAGGAAAATAAATCAGACCCATAAAACTATGTGTATTCTAGTAGCCTGGCCCACAGCCGATAGCGGGTCTCATGGCACAGTGCAGAAAACGGCTACTGCAGTGAGGGGGGAGAACTCTCGTACTGTCAATGACATGGTATGATGTTGATATCCTCAGATTGAGGATTTTTGCCCCTTCGAGTTCTGTAGGAAAACAGCAGGATGGCATTGAATCTCTTATGCAGGGCTTGCCAAGTCTTGATTACGACCTCCATTCTTTCTAGGACAGTAGTTGCCATTATTGTGAGTTTTCCATCATGTCGTCTGTTGAAACTAGTTACTTTGGTAAAGAGGCATCCAGCTCACAAGGGTAGTGAATTAGAAGGTGAAATAGTAAACGAAGAGGCCTCACATTCGCATAGAGTCTAGACTTTTCTTTTCGTGAAGGGCATTCTCTCTCATAAGCTATCAGAGAAGTTAAGAGTACTACTCCATATTTTATCCTGGGTATTTCCTTCAAGGATATTGTTCAGAGGAGCAACTCCTATTTAGGACATTGTTGTCTGTAAATTTTAGTGTAAAACAGACCAGAGCTAATCGATGTCAAAAACAATGTGAGCACACACACACAAATGGAATTCATTTTTTGAATAGTGAAGAGCTGCAAAGCCGAATGGCAAAGCAAGGCATAACACCCAAGTAGCAATCAGAGAGGAACATATTAGCATTTGCAGTATGTTAATAGGAAGTTCTTGATGCAACGTAAGAAGCATGTATCGTAGTAATAATTTCGATTTGTACAGCAAAATTCTCAAGCCAAAAGCTCAATAGGTTTATTACACATTAGGGTTTAAAAAGTTATATTCAAATCAAATCAAATCAAATACACATTAGGGTTTTGTTTAACCCTACAGATGGCCTTGTTACACATAATTACTGTTAATGGGACTTCATGATGATTTTGAGCTACTACTTCTTAATGGTCAACCATAATCTCACCACCTGAGTAGTCTTACACAGCCTTGCCCATTACATTAACACACCTTCTGCCTTTTGCCTTCTGCCTTCTGCCTTCTAGTTTTGAAGAAGCAAGTTCCCTGCAGTGCAAATTTTGAACATGGCAAGCCACAGTGAAGTGAATCAATCACAGAGGTAACCAACGTGGCAAGTCTTGAAGTCAGATCACCTAATAACGTAACAACTTTCATTTTCCAACTTATCTTTCGCTTATTCCCCACAGCAGAACAACTGTCATGCGCACATTCCGCCGGTACGTTGGCGTGAAAGGAAGCATAAAATCAAATGCTCATCTGGTCTAGAATTTTCACAGTCATTCGGAAATGGTTCATTTTGTTGGTAGCTGTTTGCCTGTAATGCTATGAACCATTCTGCAGTCTTGAAAATTGGGCACTCAAAAAAGGCGTCCATCTTGTATGGCCTAGACCAACTTATGACAAGGTTATTTTGTGTTCCTTCCTTTCATGAACCTTGTGGGCCTCATGCCACAGGAAAAATTATCCAACTTGGAATAGGGTGCTGTGTAAAAGGAGCGGTGAGAAAGAGTCAAAGTGGGTAGTTGCAAAAGTTTAAAGACACTACTACCTAGATACAAATCATAACATATTGCTTTCCGCTATTTTCATACTTGAAGGGGGTCAAAGCCTGGACTAGCAAATGTAGCAAAGGCTTGGGGCCCTTGTCTAATGAAATTACAAGTACGTAGTTTTCTTGGAAGATATAGCAAGGGCAAGAAAGAACAAAAAGGAAAAGCGTAGCTACAAAAACATTGGATGTGATGGATCAAACAAAAGTTGGAAATTCTATAACTTGTACATCGAAAAAAGGACGGATCGCATTTCTCTGAATGCATAAGACCTACAATTGCTAGCGCTCGAAAATAGCTCTGTATTTGATTATAGCGAAAAAAAAGGTGTTCCAGCTTTTGTTTTCAGAGAAATGCTCTCCTAGTGCACTGAGTCATGGCGGACTTTTCTGTACTTGCTGAGACGATGGGAACCTTTCTAAAAGTTAGTCATGAAGAGTGCAACGAGGAAGAAAAGTCCCCACTCTGCGGTTTCGCAGGTAGCCAGGCAACTGCCCAAGTTACACAGGCCAAGCCAGATTTGACAACACAATATCGAGAGTATAATTTATATTTCCAAGCTCCAACTATTGTCAAATCACTGGCGTAAATGAATTTTATTATACGCGCCCAATCACTACGACCCTCAGTACGTGCGTAGGGTGCTGGGAGTGACGCCTGTGTGTTCTGCACCTTATCAGACTAGCCTCGGCCTCTGCTCCGAATTTCAAACTCAGGTGCTCACATATTTTTCTCGTTCACATCGACTTTGCCGTTGCCTGGCCTGCTCTATTGTCATCTCCCTTGTTTCTCCCGTCGTGGATTTGATTTTTAGTATTTCTGGTTTTGGTAAGCAGAGGAGAGGAGTCTTTTGGTTTTTACAATGGTTTGGTAGGATGGGATGTTTAAGAAGGGAATTATCCAATCTATGATGTGCAATATCTCGAGCAGGAAGTTACCTGAAGCTTTTAGTGCACCACTATCTGCGCAAGTCATACGATTATCCGCAAGGATCGTCGACCCTGATGGTCAAGCATACTATCAGAATAAACTGGGCAATTAATGCGGTCCTTGTACGTGCTAGGTAGTGAGAGCCAACAATGCAAAGCTTTAATCAGATCTTAAGACGCGGTTAAGGCTGAGTAATCTGCCCCACTAACAGTCAAGCGCCCTCAACTGTGTGCCGGCACAGCTCAACAATGATTTTCCCTACGCCCAGGTGATCCTCGCCCACGCATCTCCATCCAGTTCTTCGCTGCATAAAACATTTTACAACCCTATCAAAACATGTGAAAGCTTTTCACCTCGGCCCGATTAATCTGCAGCAGCTATGAAAAAAAGGCAAGTAGTTTCCACGTCAGTCTCCTCATGTGATAGCATTGAAATCAAATGTTGAGCACATCAATTATCTAGTTACGAGACGGCGGCGAGTATATACACGCAACGGACGATCAAGAGCTGCGTGTAGTATGTAAAGCATTCAGCATTAGGATTTAATGAGAATGTATGATGAACTTGTAAAGATAGTTCTGGATTGCATCGCCTTTCCCTCACGCAGTCCCTCGACCAAAGTTTGATTTCTAGCAGCGTTCAGCTTTTGTAACTGTGCAACAGCCCTTGGATTTTCGGCCCCAGTCTAGTACGAGATACAAATGGGTTTTCTTTTCCTTCTTTAAGGAAGCCACTTTTGTAGCTTAGTGAAAGGGCAATGTCGTAGCCTAAGTAATTAGCACTACGGCAATATATTAGGGTGGACTCATCTACACTTTTGTAGGTGGGAAAACTTTCACTCAGTTCTGTGTTACAAGTTCCGCTTCGGACATGAGGTTTTCCAAATGTATCAAACAAGCTTATAGAGGATGTCTCACGACAGTAGTACCGAGGCTAGCTGGTAGATTTCATGGTCTACGCCATGAATAAGGTATGGGGCGTTTGCGTGGATCGCTAACCAGGCTATCTAGAAACAAGCGGCTTCGACCTTTTGAGGTCCACTACACAAGGCTGGTCAGCCCCTTTCTACGGAGAATTAGTTATCTAAACTAGCCAACGCAGATTCTTCTCCTTGGCTTTTCGCAGAGCGCCCGCCAAGACGACGCGGCTAGATCTCATATGACTATTTAACAAGTGCATATTGCAGCTCTAGCAGCTATGCAAGGGCCCTCATTAGCGCTTTTACCCCGACACTTGACGATGCTACCCCATAACTCTCAACCCTCTTTACTAAGAGCTATCCGCTTGGGCCTAGCCACACCGACCTCATCGAGAATAACATTCACGCATGCAAAGCTACATGCAAGAATGTAGGCATTCTCGACTAGAGAGATACCGAGGTTGCTCCGTTTAGGATGTCACTGGGGGGAAAGGCTCGAGATGAGGAATCAAACTACCACATTCTCTTTCTGCCACACATGACAACAAAGTCTTTATCGTTAGTACGAGTCCCACAACAATGGCTGAGTCAAGGCACGACAAGACAAGACAAGGGTTTAGGATTCTTATACGAAGATCCGGAAACGTGGTCGTTATCGTCTTCTGATCCTTGATCGCGATGAAAGCCATCACTCGGGCGACTTCGAGACTTATTGTAGGGAAAACGATGTCATTACGGTTTGTACACCTCCTAACTCGTCCCATTTGCTTCAACCTCTCAATGTTGGGTGCCATGGGCTACTCGAAAAATCGTACAGTCGAGAGATAGAGCATCTTACCAAATGCTCTACAACCTGCATTACAAAGACCGACTTCTTTTCGGCCTTTCATGCTGCCCAAAAAGTAGCCATGACGGAGGTCGTTATCAAGGAAGCGTTTAGAGAGGCCGGGCTTGCTCCATGGGACCCCGAAGCTGTTATATCTAAACTGGATACGCAGCCTCAGACTTCAACCTCTGTGGAGGAAGAGGCGGACCTCCCAAACCCATTGGTCTCAGAAACACCAGGGGCTGTTCTCGGGGCTATCTCGCAGTTGGAACACCTTGAAAGAGAAATTAGAAGAGATCAAAACAACTCCCTAGCTTCAATTCTTGCAGCACTGAAGTCACTTGCCAACGAAACAAATGCCGTTATACATGAGATTGCATTGATGAGGTACGAGTTCGAAGACCTTCGACAGGCCAGCGATACACTTAGTGAGCAGCACAGAGGAAAGAGAGACCCCTCGCAGAATAGAGAGAATATGACTGTAGGAGAAGAAAGTGAAGGAACTGACCAAGTGGATATTGATATGCAGATACAGGCTAAATCGTCACGACATTGAAGTCAGGCACAGGTGGCAAAATCAAAGGAAAGTGTGGAAAAACAGGACATTATGCAGCAACATGCTAGGCAATTACCAAGGCCTCTAGAAAATAGTATAGTAATTAGTTTCAATTATTAATTAGATGCCTTGCCATCTATTCATCTTCATTTTCATTTTCAAGGCAGAGATTTTCATGACATGTGCTTTCCTGTGGCATTTGTCCATCATGTACATCCTCTAATTGGGTCTCTATCACTTCATGATATCCCGGAGGTAGCCAACACAAGCAGATGCAACTTCCTACTTTGATTTTTCAATGTATGTTTTCCATATTCTTGTTCGTTGTTACCTATCCATCCTTACATTGCTAGCCCCTGATTTCTGATCTTGTTATTTAATGGCAACTTCGCTTCTAAATATTTCATCCGGAACAGTTCAGATGTAGACGCATCACTTGAAAATATTTTTATGTGCTGTTAAATTTTACGTTCATGGGAACCCTGAAGGCTCCAAGGGAAAAAAAAAAGGAGGTCCCGTGGCGAATACTTTGATCCAACATGTTGAAGATATCAACACAGTGAGGGCGAATTAAAAGAGGCAATTACAAAGTTGACTATGAGGTAACCAGTAACTGTGGAAAGGTTTTCTGAAAATTTCAGAGCTTCAGAGTTACTCTGTACTGATAAGTACAGAGAATGCTTTGCATACGTGTTCCTTCCATCAACTTCCAATGGCCTTTAGTACATTCTCATTTCAGCGGTCGCATGAACTTGGCGTTTTTTTGTGTCTCGAGCTTATCTGGAGCTATCTCATCTGCACTGCTTTGTACTGATTTACATAGAAACCTACGGTCCCAGGGTATAAGTACTACTTGCAAATCTATCATCTAACAAGGTGCTTCACGTCTGTCAGAAACAGCTCTAAACTACCTAGGCTCCTCAATACAACACATAAAAAACGACGCTCTCTACAAATTCATTTTCCTGCTGCGCATCATGAGCTTCAATCCTAAGCAAAGGATGTCCCATCGAAATTTGTGCAGCATTTCGAGATTCCAAGTTCAGGGAGATTGCCCTTGATGTATCAGCGACTGCAACATGAAAAACAAATGCAAATCCAGAAAGTGACTGTGCAAGGATGTCCCCCTCCCAATTTTTTGCGGCAGGATCATGTAAAAACAAGAAGTTGCAGTCATCTCACTATTTCAATCCTTATAGTCATAGATTTGTCTGTGCCATGGAAAACAATGGATTCCCAAAGAGATTACCAGAAAGTCGCTTAGGGTGTGATTTTGTTGCATGGCGCACTATACATCTTAAGTGGGATACCATACATGCTCCACTTCTTCAAAACCAAGACCCATAAAAGGGTTAAAGGGTTGGCACCTCATGAATCCTCATGAGGCTTTGATTTGATTTGAATATATTTAACGTCTACTGGAACACAAATCCTCATGAGGCAATATAAAAGGAATGAAGTCTACAGATTTTACATGAAGAATTTCAGGTTAGCCTAGTCATCTACATTGTGGTGGAGATTCCAACTCCACACGGATTAACATCGGGTGAATACATGATGTGATGTACGTGGCGTGGCACACGATGTTGTGAAGGGATTTAGAACTTGGCCCTGAATTGACTCGCATAGTACAGTACACATGTCACAACATACATAATTTCCTAGGACTGAACATGTTGAGAGGACCTCTGCGATTTTGATGGATAAACTTTGGGTAACCTGATAAGAACATGACTTGTCGGAGAAAAGAGGAGGTAGATTTAAGTGTATTTTATTTGAATATATTTAACCTCCACTAGAATCACTAAGATCAAACGACGCCGGATTAGTTACCGGACAGAATTGACCCTCTGCAAGGCTGACTACAAATATCCGGCGGGATATGTAACTGTAAAAATGAGGGATAATTAAAAAAAACTTGATATCTTTATAAGCTAAAATAATCATCAAGTTGCCAACACGACATCATGTTGAGAGTGAACTCTAGTTTAGCAAAAAGGTGAAGATCCGCCTATCGAGCTATTTAAATACTAGCCAGAACTTGAACCAAGATTGACCATGCCATCACTTAGCACTAGATAATAAGCTCATAGTTGTTTCATGTCTCAAACTAGGGTCTTTAGTCCCACACAGGCTTCCAGATGCCAAAAACAAGAAGCAAGAGAGGGAATAGGAAGGAACCATATGCTACTAGATTTTTGTGTGCTAGTTGAACAGTGGAGAGACAGGTTTGTTCAGCTGCCTGTTTTGGAAAGAACCTAGCAAGCGTAGTGGTGGTGGTAAGCGTGTGTGACAAGCAAGCATACATCACAAAGGTTTCAACCTACCTCGAAGCCGGGCCTGAAGATAAAAAATGTGAGTAAATAGTCCAACAACTAAATTGAATCACTGTCCTCTTCTCCAGATATCTCCACAACTATTTGGCACGTTCTTGCATTATGGCCCGTCCTGCCACATCTTCCACACCGCCTTTGCCTCGCCTGCCCTGACCTTGCCTGACCACCACTTCTCGATAATTCGTCCGCTATCTGCGCATCAATGTCTTCCTGATCAATTTCATCTTGATCAATTGCTTCTCTCGCTTCATCTGCTATCATCTCCCCTCTATCCTGTAGCCTGGTTCTTTGTACTCCGCGCCGCTTTCGAAGTGCCTCATTTGACTGTCGAAGCATCTGGTTCTCGGACTTTAATAATGCTATCTGATCCTCTATCGCCTTAGTTCCCTTGGAAAACGATTTGGGTGCCTCAAGAGTAGACGATGGAGAACTACTGTGATGTTGCCCGACCCTTTTTTCGAGGTATTCAGATTGAGTAGTTTCAGGCACTCTCTCCGGCGTCTTTGAGATCCAAGGGTCGGGGAGGCTGGCATCCTCCTCAGCCGGTGTCGGCGTCCGTAGCTGCACATCAAGTTTAGATATCACAGTTTCTGGATCCAAGGGAATAATCCCAGCGCCTCTGAAGCCCCCCTTGATATTGCTTTCCGTTATGGCAGCTTCGTGGGCCGCATGAAATGCTGAGAAGAAGTCCGTCTTGGAAACATGGGTGACCGAGCACCTGGTCAGATGCTCGATTTCGCGACTATAAGCCTGTTTTAGTGGCCCGATGCATCCTACATCAAGAGGCTGTAGTAGATGAGACGAATGAGCCGGTATACAAAGCGTGACGATGTTATTGTCTTCACAATACTTCTCAAAGTCGACAGAGTGGTTACTGTCATGCCCATCGAAGATGAGAAGACGATAGCGACTGGTTGATCGAGCTTTGGTGTGTCGATCAAAGTGCTTGAGCCACTGAAGAATTATATCATTGTCGGTACGGCCATTATGGGTCGTGGCAATAGCCCAATCAGTCGGGAGACTGCCTTTTTGGTACAAGTTGGCAAGGTGGTGTTCGCCTGCAACCACGATGAATGGTGCGATCGCCCAACCTTCGCCGTTGATCGCCTGAATGGCTGTAGCCCATTCTCGGTTTCCAGCCTGCACTGAATCCGCTTTTCCACGTTTTTCCATGCCCATGAGAACCATTCCACTTGTAATGGCGCCAACCATAAAGCAAGTATCATCGAAATTGTAGATGTCGACTAGGTTTATACTGTACTTCGTGATTGTGTTCTCCACGAGCCTGAACCAATCACGAATAATGGCAGGATCTTTGCATTTGGATCTCCTGTGATGGTATTTACGATTGAAATACGACTTAAGGTCTGGGTGTCTCTTGACGAAGTTGAAAGCCCAGCGCTTTCCGACAGGTGACGCGTTGCGGTCGGCGAGCAGTCGGTTGGCCATTTCTTCAACTCCACGCAACCTCGGGGGAAATCCTCGTGAATCCAGGTCCAGAATGAACTGGGCAATAATCTGTTCCTCCGGATCGGAAAGCTTACGTGATTTAGGGGTCCAATCCTGTCTAGGTTGAATACCCCTCTGTCGGCGCCATAGTATCATACGGCCGACTTCGTAGATTTCTGCAGCACGTCGGAGCTTTAATTTCGGGTCATTTTTAAGGGCCTTTAGGGCAAGAAGGATTCTACCTTCAATATTCGGGTCTGGCATAATTTTTCGTTGAGAATTCATTGATCAATACTAGATGATGCAAGTTGAGGGATTTTTGTCACGCATGCCTGATTGTCACACACGTTAGTTCAAGTGGCAGAGGGTATTGTAGTACAAGACCTATTGAGCGTTTCACGTACGGCTGAATATCGGCTAAAAGGCAGTGTCGCTGACACTAACAACCTCGCCAGCTTAGGCTGTCATGATAACAGTTTCCCAACTATCCTAGTCAGCCTCGATGTAAGGGTTAGTAATGTACTTGATAAGGATGGATTGCATCCATGTATGCGCCGCAAAACTCCCTCAACCTTCAAACCTGTCATCTAATCATCTATTTATCAAGTGTTTAGGATGCCACAACCAAATACCGAGGCTAGAACTCTTCTCGCCCTTCGAGCTCTTCAAAATGACCCGAAGTTAAGCATCCGACGCGCCGCAATAGCTCATGAAATTGACGAGCGAAGGCTGCGTCGCCGCCGGAAAGGCATTCAATCTCGATGTGATTGGGTCCCTAAATCACGGAAGTTTTCCGATCCGGAAGAACAGATTATCGTTCAGTTCATTCTGGACCTGGATTCGCGAGGTTTCCTCGCGCGACTACGTGGAGTTGAAGAAATGGCGAACCGACTGCTCGCCGACCGCGACGCGTCACCAGTCGGAAAGCGCTGGGCTTTCAACTTCGTCAAGCGACACCCAGACCTTAAGCCATGTTTCAACCGTAAATACGACTTTGGGAGATCCAAATGTGAAGATCTGACCATTGTTCACGATTGGCTCAGGCTCGTGGAGAATACAATTGCGAAATACGACATCGACCTAGCCGACATCTACAATTTCGATGAGGCTTACTTCATGATTGGCAACATCACAAGTGGAATGGTGGTCATGGGCACGGAAAAACGTGGAAAGGCGAATTCGGTGCAGGCTGGAAACCAGGAATGGGCTACAGCCATTCAGGCGATCAATGGCGAAGGTTGGGCGATCGCGCCATTCCTCGTGGTTGCAGGCGAACACCACCTTGCCAACTTGTACCAAAAAGGCAGTCTCCCGACTGATTGGGCTATTGCCACGACCCATAATGGCCGTGCCGACAATGATATAATTCTTCAGTGGCTCAAGCACTTTGATCGACACACCAAAGCTCGATCAACCAGTCGCTATCGTCTTCTCATCCTCGATGGACATGACAGTAACCACTCTGTCGACTTTGAGAAGTATTGTGAAGACAATAACATCGTCACGCTTTGTATACCGGCTCATTCGTCTCATCTACTACAGCCTCTTGATGTAGGATGCATCGGGCCACTAAAACAGGCATATAGTCGCGAAATCGAGCATCTGACCAGGTGCTCGGTAACCCATGTTTCCAAGACGGACTTCTTCTCGGCATTTCATGCGGCCCACAAAGCTGCCATAACGGAAAGCAATATCAAGGGGGGCTTCAGAGGCGCTGGGATTATTCCCTTGGATCCAGAAACTGTGATATCTAAACTTGATGTGCAGCTACGGACGCCGACACCGGCTGAGGAGGATGCCAGCCTCCCCGACCCTTGGGTTTCAAAGACGCCGGAGAGAGTGCCTGAGACTACTTCTCAATCTGAACACCTCGAAAAAAGGGTCGAGCGACACCACAGTACTTCTCCATCGTCTATTCTTGAGGCACTCAAATCGTTTTCCAAGGGAACGAAGGCGATAGAGGATCAGATAGCACTATTAAAGTCTGAGAACCAGATGCTTCGACAGTCAAATGAGGCACTTCGCAAGCGGCGCGGAGCACAAACAACCAGGCTACAGGATAGAGGGGAGATGATAGCAGATGAAGCGAGAGAAGCAATTGATCAAGATGAAATTGATCAGGAAGACATTGATGCGCAGATAGCGGACGAATTATCGAGAAGTGGTGGTCAGGCAAGGTCGGGGCAGGCGAGGCAAAGGCGGTGCGGGAGATGTGGCAGGACGGGCCATAATGCAAGAACGTGCCAAATAGTTGTAGAAATGTCTGGAGAACAGAATAGCGATTAGTTGTACTTGATTTAATGATATGGAATAATTTTATTGAAGCTCTTGTGTCGAAAGTTAGGAAGAGTGTGTCTGATACTTAGATGCAGTGTACACATATCAAGTACGTTACTCGCATCTAGGAAGCCTTATTCGCGGGTACCCGCAATTATTACGTACGAGGGCCAGCTCTACCCTAGTATCAAGCCGCTCAGATCCAAGACTTTTCACAGACGCTCTTTGTCACGTCCAAATATCATAGGTTCAAAGAGGAAATTGGAACCTATTAGGATGGACCCAAGGATCCCATTTACGGATCAATTAGGATGTATACGTCGTACTTGCCCATCTTAGATAGTCAGTCTTCTTTATTTCTTTTCAATAACGATTATGACACTGTTTTGCAACACATTATGTACGACCGCATTGAGATACCTGTTGAACTTTTGTATTCTTTCCGTGATTCATTTCGTTGGGTACTTCTTTTCTAACCTAGTTACGCTCCCAGGAAGCTCTTGAGGTATGGACTACCTAGGCCATGGAAGTGTGAAAAAGAAGCCCTATTGTAGGGAGAGGGATATTCAACAGAGTAGACATGACGATGAGAGGAGGTATTTGACGCTAGGTTGGGCTTGAGATTTCTTTCATTGTGCCAATGAGTAGCGAGTCGAGAAGTGTATCTGGGTTGGGTGGTATGTAGTAGCTTCAGGCGGGGACACTGAGGACAAGAGAGCCGAGATATATATCTAAGAAGTAATAGTACAAAGTTGTAGGATGTATTAAATGTCCTTAGAAAGTGGCTTTGGAAAAGCCCTTTATGTCTGATATTAACTCTAACGTTTGGCCGAACCTAGTCAGTGGCAACAACCCTGGTAACACTAACTCAGATTACTGACAAGAAAAGGCGTTTGTCACGGAATAGTGACTGAAGGATAGGTTGTCTTGGTGAAACAGTGACGGAAGGATAGTTTGAGGCGCGATCGTGGCTAAGCGCCCGGATTCATAACCCATTATTACATTTTGATAACAACAACTTGGAAGAGATATTTTATTCTTCAATCTCAAAGGCGGGTTCCTACAAGGGCCTGCGCCAAGCCAAGAACATAGCTTTGGCTGCCGGCAACTTTAATATAATGGATTCTAGAAATAACTCGTAACAATGGACAAAATTCACCATGCCATCTAGTGATCACAAGTAATAGAGAAGAAATTATGTTTGAGCGAAAACACGCAGTGAGACGAGCTACCAACAAATATTAAATTAACTCTAATATTCATGAAAAAAAAACTCAAGTGTCGAAAAGCTCACCAGGGAGATAGAACATAGGCTACAGCCGCGGCTACTGCCTTTGGAATGGGCATTGACAAGTTTATTGAGCCAAGGAGAACGCCAAAGCACCAGACTTGAGCTCCCCAGAACAAAATATATTGTTTCGAGCCGGCTAGAGGGGGATGCTAACGTTTCGCTCCGGAACTCTGTCCTCTAAACAGGAAAGATAGATTTTTAGGTAGACAAGAGCGACCTGAAAGGCGATTGCCCTTCATAACAGAATACTTTGGCTTCCAAGGGCGAAAGAGGACAATGCTTTCCTCTCGAAACTCTGTACCTCAGACTGGAAGGAGGGATGTGCTGTGAGAGAACAGGAGCATTTTAAGATTGGAGAAATTCAAAAGAATCAAAAAAAGCGGGTGATCCCCGGGACGAAGTACGCTTACTTGACCCAGCCAAAGAAGAGGAGAGCAATGCTTTCCTCCTGAAACTCTGCGTTGCAGACTAGAAGGAGGGGGATTTAGGGGGGGGGGCTCCATCTCAACTTTAAACAGACTAGGGATCGACGGCATGGCGGGCGAGAAAGGCAAGTGAAGGAGGAGAAAAAGAAAGAAAGCAGAAAACCGGTTGCTGCAAAGAGGCCTAGCTAGTGAGGAGGCCGTATATGAAAGACGGAAAATGCTATGCCTGCGCCAATTGTCGTCGAAAGCTCGAGTTCAAGGATCTCCAAGCAGATAAAATCTAGGTCTTGCCTATGCCATTGTTCCCCCAATGGGCATTGACAAGCCTACGGGATCAAGGGAGACACTTCAGTGCCGGGCAGGGACCACTCAATGCCAATTACTTAGGCTCGAATCCCACAAGATAGGACAGAAATGCCATGTTTTTGGAACTCTGTGTTTCGAACCAGAAGGAGAGAAGATCGAGGGAAGATGCCATTTCTGCGGTGAGCACATCAGACACAGGCCAAAGCTGCAAAAGAGGAGAGAAGAGAAAGAAGGCGGAGCAATTAGCAAGGGAGCCCCAGCCAACCATGCAAGGAAGAAAAAATGCAAGGTATTTTGTGGCTTTGGATGTATGAAAACGATGGTAGCTTTTCCATTTTTTCCAGATTGATTCAAGCGTAGAACGATAGGGGATTAAATATCCACGGAAGTCAACAGATGAGTACGTCCGTCAGAAGATTTCATCTGATTGAGTAGATGAATGAATACACATCCAAACGTATCCTTGGGTCCTGCTTCAAGTGTCCGCTCAGGCTTGTTTCTACAGGTGAGATTAAATAAAAGATCGGCTGAAGCCAGACAAGTGGAGATAAAATTTTACGGCTACTTCGCATTATCAATTGTTTGAATACACATTCTCTACACACTATTTGCTTTGCCGTAATTGCAGTGTCGAGTCTTGGTACATGGTGCTATTTGTTGCCGGCTATGTATGCTGCACAAGCTACCCAAGAAATGCGTAGTCTTAGAGTAGCCAGCTCTGGGCATTTGTCAAGAATTGCCTGAGGAAATGAATCTAGGCGGCTACTTCACTTAATCGAACGCCTGAATTCTTGCGGGCTGCGAACTACACATTAGTTAGCCGTGATTATTGTCCGGATACCTAGTATACGTTCCCCTTTGTTACTGGCCAAATGTGCCGCTTGGATTATCTAGATGCTGCAACAAGCTCTGTCATTAAGAGTGACCCGCCCTGTCAAATGAGTCTCAGTAGGTATTTCACCTGATTGAGTGGCAAGACAGCAAGTGAATAGGCGGGGGGCCACAATCTAACTCACTGAG
The DNA here is from genome assembly GCA_026419805.1 of Ceratocystis colombiana. Taxonomy (NCBI): domain Eukaryota; kingdom Fungi; phylum Ascomycota; class Sordariomycetes; order Microascales; family Ceratocystidaceae; genus Ceratocystis; species Ceratocystis colombiana. The sequence continues at coordinate 5,260 of JAOSLS010000098.1, read as the reverse complement.
CTACAGTTGCTGTTTAGAATCAGTAGATGCTGTTGTTTGTCATTGGTTATGTTTGTGGTACCTAAGCCGTTCCGACTATATTAGAGATTGAAAGGCACACATTCCTACAAGCGGGTCTCCGCATAAGTATGCAAGGACCCTGTATGACATGCATATACGAACTATAAAGTAGACAAGTTAAAAAGACAAAGTGTACTCTTGAATCAGACAGCAAAAGTGCTACATTGTAACGTTCAGGTTAGTATGCTTTTGTGTCACCATGGCGTGTTTGGAATAAGCTACACAAGTGAATCCTTGAGTGGTGTAACTCCAAAAATAGTTGTTAAGCTCTGGACTTGAACTTGAACTTGAATATATTTAACGTCTACGGGAATCACAGAGATCAAACGACGCCGGACTGGTTGCCGGACAGAATTAACCCTCTGCAAGGTTCACTGTAGAGTTTTTAGAAACAAAGCAGTGAACAGAACGTAGAACGAATGCAAAAGAAAAGTAGCAAAGAAAACCAGACTCGTACCTCCACACTCTCTCTCCCGGTAAATCGCCTTCTCCCCACGCCGTCCCCTCTCACGTCCCAATGCGGAACACCCTCTACTTAGGGTCTAGTTTCCCTGCCAGATATCTGCAGCTCTTGTCTCCTGTGAGGAGCTTTCGTACAAATCTCATGGACAGGTTCTTCTCATTGCCTAGACATTCCCATGGGTGGGTAAAGGTCTTGGCCTGATCGCACCCTGCGACTGGGCAGTGTAATTCTGCGTTGCTGTGGTTGAGCCGCACGTGATACTCTTTGAAGTCGCCGTGTCCGGAGCGCGCTGCCAGGATCCGGGCGACTGTGCCTCTGTGTAGCCCCTTCATCCAGCCGATGTCGTATGGTCTCGGCCAGTTCAGCGCTCCGCCGAGGTGCTTGATCTTTGGGCAGTTTTCTTTCATCCAGTCTCGGAAGTCTGCTTTAAAGGCTTCATTCCTCCACCTTCTTGCTGCCGTTAGTGACATTGTGGCCTTTGGGACCAGAAGGTCTTCGCTCTTGCAACCCGCTTTGGCCAGCTGGTCGACTGCTTCATTGCCCGGGACTAAGCTCTGGAGAAGTCGTGCTTCAATTCAAATAACTTACTAAGAAGCATCAGATTAGATTAGACATGCACTAGTGCGAGATTTTGGCCAATGGGAAAAGGGGATAACGTCAATGATAAGCGAATGTACCAACTATGCGAACGCACCAAAAATATCGACCCTCAAGACAAAACAGAGCATAAAAACGCAACAAAACATCTAATCGATTGAAACTAAGTGTTATGCTCTTCCGTAGACACTGTAGCAGCTTTTTGACAAGTTCTTGAATTATGACCAGCCTTTCCACAAGTTCCACACTGCCTTACCCTCGCTAGTCCCGACCTTCCCTGACCACCACTTCGGGATAATTCTGCCATCACCTGCGCATCAACGTCTTTCTGATCAATCTCAATCCTTCCCTCATCTATAGTCATCTCCCCTCTATTCCGTAGCTTAGTTCTTTTTGTTCTATGACGCCTGCTAAGGGTCTCATTTGCCTGTCGAAGGATCTGGACCTCGGACTTCAACAAGGTGTTCTGGCACATTGTTGTGTTCATTCCTTTTGAAAATGACTTAAGTGCCTGGATAATTGGTGTTGGAGAGCTGCTTTCCCCCCTTGATATTGCTTTCCGTCATAGCTGTTTGGTGGGCAGCATAAAAAGCCAGAAAGAAATGAGTCTTGGAAACGTGGGTTATCGAGCACCTGATTAGATGCTCAATTTCTCGACCATAAGCCTTCTTCAGTGGCCCAAGGCACCCGACATCGAGAGGCTGAAGTAGGTGAGAGGAATGAGCTGGCATACAAAGTGTGATGGTGTGGTTCTCTTCACAATATTTCTCAAAATCGACTGAGTGGTGGCTTTGATGCCCATCAACGATAAGAAGCCGATAGCGACTGTTTGATCGGGCTCTTTCTTGTATGGTGATTGAAGTGCGTGAGCCACTGAAGACCTGTATCATTGTCGGTCCACCCATTTTGAGTCGTGGAAATAGCCCAATCCCCTGGCAGGTTACTTTCCCGGTACCAGCTGGAGAGGTGATATTGACCCGAAACCACGATGAATAGTGCGACTGCCCAGCCTTCAGCATTAATCGCCTGAATAACTGTGACCCATTCCCGGTTTCCAGGCTGCAATGATTTAGCCTTTCCACGCCTTTCTGCACCTGTGACGACAATTCCACTTGCAATGACACCCATCATAAAGCCAGTCTCATCAAAGTTGTAGACATCAGTGAGGCTGATACTGTATTTTGCAATTGTGTTCTCCACAAGCATGAACCAACTGCGAATGATAGCTGGATTTGGCCCTCTTGTAGTCGTATCTATGATTAAAACGCGCCTTGAGGTCTGGCAGTCGCTTGACAAAGTTGGAAGCCCAGCGCTTGCCGACGCGTGACGCGTCGCGGTCGGCGAGCAGTCGGTTGGCCATTTCTTCAACACCACGTAGTTGCGGGGGGTACCCTTGCAAATCCAAGTCAAGAATGAACTTGACAATGACCTGCTCTTCTAGATCGGATAGTCTGCGTGAGTTGGGGATGGTATTGTGTCGACATTGAATCCCATTCTGTCGGCGACGAAGGGTATGATAATCCACCTGGTATAATCTAGCGGCAGGTCGGAGACCTAATTCTGGGTTAGTTTGAAGGGCCTGAAGAGCGAGAACAATATTAGCCTCATTTTTTGGTTGCGCCATGTTTTTTGGTGGACAAATAGTCGATTAGATGTGAAAATGAGAGATTGGAAGATTTTTGGTGCGTTCGCATAGTTGGTGCATTCGCTTATCATTGACGTTAACGTACATGTATAGCGAGTGAAACACAAAAATCTCAACCTTCTTCCTAGAAATCACAATAAAAACGCAACAAACCATTTTATCAACCCAAATTACTCACTGTACTCTTCCCCGGATGCCTGAATTCCTACCTAACATGCTCCTGCATTATGACCAGGCTTGCCGCAGACACCACAGTGCTAAACCCCCGGTCGCACCGGCCGGCCCTCGCCGACCACCACTTGTCAATGATTCAGTCGCTACCTACTCATCCACATCCATTTGATCAATTGCTTGATTTCCTTCCCCTACTGGGCTGCAGTCATTTTGGCTTTCCACATTTATTTGTACCTGTGATGACTATTCCACTATGAACCATGCCCATCACGAAGCCAGTCTTGTCAATATTATAGATACTATCTGATGAGATGCCATACTTTGCAATTGTGTTCACCACAAGTGGCAACTAGTTATGGGTAGTGGCTGGGTCTTTATACTGAGCTCTCTGGTACTTATGCTTCTGAAAAAAAAAAAAAAAAACATGTCTTGAGCTCTACTTGTCGCCTCACGAAGTTTGAAGCCCAAGGTCAAGTTCTGCAAGCAATTGATCAGCCATTCCTCTCACCCCACACAGATGAGGGGCAATCCTCGCAAATCTAGGTCAAGAATAAAGTGGATAAAGATCTCTTCCTCTGGGCCGGATAGATTGTGCAATTTCGGGATAATATCGCCTCAGGCTTGGATGCCCTTCCGTCGACGCTGTAGAGTTGTTAAGTTGACTCTATAGATCACTACGACACATTAGAGTTTCAATTCTGTGTTGTTTTGAAGGGCCTGAAGGGTGAGAAACATTCTATCATCATAATGAGCCTGCAACATGCTGGGTGGCTGAGAATCAATTGATCAAATAGAGAAGGTGTAGATTAAGGCATTTTTGTTTCACTCGCCATGTTGTTTCACTCACTATACATGTACGTTAGACTACCATGCACCACCACCCTTTCGTCAGGCAAAAAAACAAATCGCCCACCAAAACTCAAGACTTTCATTCACACACATCTCAACAAGAATAAATATTATTTAAAGGTAGTTTCCTCTATCAAGTATTGGATTGATTGGAGTTCCTAATTCTATTCTCAAACTGCCAAGTTGGGGACCCGATATATGTGGGTAGTAGCAAGGAAATATTACCACTTCAATCCCTAATTTCCTCACCACTCCTTTCCAATACTATTCCTGATAGCCTCTCACAGAACCATCGGAATGCATTCATCTCGGCCTCGTTGGGAATATACAGAAGATGACATGGCTGAGGCTATATTGGATGTCACCGATAATGGCTTTTCACCCTCCCAGGCGTCTCAGCGATGGGGGGTGCCTCGAACCACCCTAATTGACAGACTTAATGGTCAGGCGGCTGTGAAAGAGCAAGTCTAGTCTAGTCAACGGTTATCCAAGAATCAGAAAGACAAACTGGTTATCTGGATTCTTCGCCAAGAGTCTCTGGGGTACGCTCCATCCCACAATTACATTCAGGCTTGCGTTATGGGCCTGCTAAGACAACAAGGCGACCAACTGGAATTAGAACGCAACTGGGTAGCCAGATTCATTCATCACCGCTCAGATCTCAAGACTAAGATGGATAGACGTCAGGAAGCCAATAGGTTTGACTCTTTCACACCTAAAGCGGTTCACTGGTACTTCAATATCAGGGAGGGCTAGTATGGCTGGATTCGGCTTGAGAACACTATTAACGTTGATGAAGGAGGCATCATGATTGGTTATAGCAAGTATCTAACTCTATTTTCATTATAACTTTGAAATTTGACTAACTGGACTCTCTTTGTTAGGACTAGATAGATAGCCTTGTGGTCAGAAGCGCGAACCTGAAGTAGAAGGCTTTTCTCAAGGGACCACAAACTCGAAATTGGACCTCATTCATCGAAGCTATCACTGCTGATGGTCATGCCTTGACTCCTGGCATAATATTCAAAGGTCAAGAACTCCAGAGACAGTGGTTTCGTGATGAATTCAGGAAGATTGTTGACCGGCATTTCATACTCCAACGAGGTGTGGAAGAGGGCCTGGAAGCCACTTGGTAAAGTTATAACGGGATTATACAACCAGTGCCTAGAGACAGGACACCACCCAGCCTCCTTTAAGAAAGCCAACCTCGTGGTGATCCCAAAGCCAGGTCGCCCAAGACTGGCACCACGCTCGTACCGCCTAATCTCGCTCCTCCCCACGCTGGGGAAGGGCCTGGAAAGATCAATAGCGAGAAGGCTCGCAGAGGAAGCGATTGATAGGGAAATCATCCCTAGAAATTACATCTGTGCGGTGCCGAAAAGGGCGGTAACGGACCTGCTTATTGACCTCCGTGGGAAGATAGAGGAAGCCCAGGAATGGAAGAAGGTAACCTCAATCTTCACGTTCGACAT